>CAKAKR010036640.1:0-14102 GCA_916700685.1 Adelosebastes latens
CAGAGCCAGTGAAAACAGTCCCAGGATGAGATACTTCATGTTGGATTAGAGATGATTTCCTCTTTTTGAGGACAAACAAGACAGCTGGAGATTTCTCTTGAAAGCCTCGCTGTTTTATAACAATCTTTTTTTTCTTTCTTTTCTTGTCAAGGCCCGGTCATACACTTGTGTATCCTTGCCGAGAGTTTTGTAAAAATGTGTTTTTTTTTCCAGAGGCTGAGCTTTTATAGGTCATTCAGATTTTTCACCTGATACCTGTTTCCAGTCAAGAGGCCTCTCCACATGCAAAACCTCACACTGAGCCAATTGAAATCATTCCAGATATGGATGTAAGAGAAGCTATCTTGTCTCTGCTGTTTTTGTTCAGCAAAGGGCCTCCGACCACTTAGTGTAACTTCAGCTATTTTTTTTTTATCCTTTTATGGCTGTGATTATCTGTAGTAAGAAACTCACTGATTAATACTAAGTAATATCTTCAATGGATTCACCTTGTTGAATGAAGTGCAATATAAAGCAGAATACCTCGTTTAAATTGCATGGTGAGATGGCTCACTTTGAACCAGCCTCGGGGATCAGTATCCCAGTGAAAATACGTGTTACTCTGAAGATAATTCAATTCAATTAATAAACATACAGCTGATATCAGAGCTTAGTAATTGTGCATTGATTCATACATCAGTTTAAACCACACTCTGGGTGCGAAAACAGCCTCTAAAGCAAATTTATCAAACTTAAAATTCACCATTTACCTTCAATTAAACTTCCACTATAACCATTCCCCTGCTGATTAAGATATTTAACTGTAATATAGTTTTAACTTGAATTGCTTTTGGCTTTACACTACTCGACCCACAAAGTAAGTCATGCTCATTATATTCCACATACTCTAAAAGCCATCAGTTTGCAATGATTATAGAGATAAAGTGAAATTCATTGTTGTCTGTCTCTATGTGTCAGCCCTGTGATGGTCTGGTGACCTGTCCAGGGTGTACCCCGTCTTCGTCTTGGATGGATGGATGGATGAAATACATTGTTGTCATGCACTAAAAGAGCCCGTAACCAGAGTCATGGGAGCAAAACAAAACAAGGTGGCTCAAGACAAACAGCTTGAATTTGAATATGATGTTGTCCAAATAAAATGGGCTATCTTTTTCATAGTGAAACCAAAATGCAAATAAGGGTCGGCAGCTGCGACTCTACCATGTCCATCCAGTTCTTTGGACCTTTTTCACAGCAGGACATTTTGACTTTGTCATAGTAGGAAAAAGCACAGGAGACCCTGATAACATTAAGGATGGCTCAGTTCCATTCAGTGCCCCAGTGAGTCATATCCTCTGTTTCTATTTGTGATTACAGTTTTTCACTCAATCAACTCAATCAACAGTCTTAATATTCTCTAGATTGTTAGTGCAATTGTCACAACTGTTTGATGGGACATCACAACTCTATTGCATGTCTGGAAAAGGTAGTATCTCATCCAACAACACTTCATTGAAGCTTCAAAACTTAGTTATTGTGTCAGTAAACACATTGCCAACCAATGCCACCAAAATGAAAAGTTGTTTTGTTGTCATGTGAGCCGTACTGGTCAAAATGTTCAGGTGTTTTTTCACCACTGCAGTCAACCCTGGAAATGTTTCTTTTATGCAAATCTCTTATTTGTTCTACTTGTTTGTTGACACTGACTGCTCACTGTACTATACCAGAATGTCAGTTCTGTATTGAATTGAGCTTTTTAGATTTCCCATTTCAACAGCAGGTAAAAGTTTACTGAAAGTCAATGGGGATACTGTAGTACACAGAAAAAAACGATATGCACATTTGTATGTATACAGTACATTTATTTGTGTAGCAATGTATTACATGTACCGTGAACAGAAAATTCATTTTTTTCATGTAAAGTCATATACGGTGAACAGAAAATTGCCATAAAATAACATCCATGCCAAAAACAAGTAAAGCAAAAAACAACTATTTGTACCTCCTCACAGTATGTAACACCATTTCATAGATATTATGGAATATAACACGTATGTCTGACAGATTTTGATGATTGATTGGATCATTTTGCATGTGATGGCTCAAACGATGAAAGACGATTTTCAAAAGTTGTGAAAAAGAACACTGACAGTCAATCAGTCTTGATCAATAAGACATGTGCAAGGGGTTATTGGACTGACTCTTTTGCACACGTGCCAAAACACGTGCAATTTACTTGAATGATTGAAAAATTTTAATCTGTTGTGAACAACAAACTAATTGTTCAGAGATTTGAACTGAAAAAAAACAAAAAACGATTCTCATTCAAGAATTGAGCCAAAGCGATTGAGAAAAACTGTCAGATGTTTTGTTGACATCTGAAGAATGGCATTATACATCATTAGTTGAGATTGTGTGGAGCAGTCGTGATCAAAAGTGGAAAAGTGCTCAGTGCAAACAAAGCACTTCATAGCATTAATATGAAGACAGTCACAGAAAGAGCCATTAAATAAGAGGCTCCGTCAAAAATCCAACATTTTTGTTGTGGAAAGGTGATTTTTTTTTGTTGGTTTTACACTTTCAGCCCAATGCACCGCAGATCAGAACAGAGATGGCAGGCACCAGTAGTTGACCGCAGGGCCCGAACAAAGAGGCGGATGTCGCAGCTGAAGTCGCGGTGCACTTGGTTCCAACACTCCCAGCTGGTGACGTGGCTCTGGAGGACTTTGTGGGCTGCTGTGATGTAGTAATGGTAGTCGTGGTGTGCGAGGAGGCAGCTGTGGTGGAGTTGGAGGGCGGTGCTGTATGGTTGTTGGAGGTGTTACCGGGCAGTGGTGTGGTGTTGTTGCAAGAGATACAAGGTGTTACAGGTTGCTCCTGTCAAAACAAAACAGTTTGCATTGCAAAAGAAATATGATAAGTCCAGAGTCATGTTCTATTTTAGAATAACAATCAGTGGCCAATGTAGTATCTGTAGTGTAGTATATAGTGCAGGTTGCCAGATATGGTGTGTGCACAGACTTCGCTTTTGGTCCCTGAACAGGAACAATGATACCAAACCTGGAAACCTCACTGTGACTTCAGGAACTACGCCCGGCTGTTGTTCGCCAAGAAATAGTTCCAGCATGTAACTATTGTCTTTTGCTAAGCTATGCTAACCATCCTGACTCCAGATCTGTACTTAAACGCACAGACATGAGATTGATATTGACCTTCACATCTCACTCTTCCTAAAAAGTTCAACTCCAGTAAAATACTGTACATGCTGCTGTTGGATTTTTTTTTTTTTTTCCAGTGCCATTAGCCCACAAATGAAAGTCCTCCATTGCATAAGGGTAGTGTTAGAAATCCCAGACACAAACCTATTTTAACATGGGCAAATAAAACCAGAACTATCATGGCTAGATACCACAACAAGTATGCAAGAAAACACGTAACTTGGGTGATAAACAAAAATGAGAGAAACTAGAGATTGACAAAAGAGATGATACTACTAAGCCTGATAATTTGCAACATGTCCTCATGCAACGGTTTGTAAAATATCTTACAAACAATTATTTTGTTATTTTTTGTGTGTTTTCCTTTGAATGTCACGTAACATGAGTGATCAGTGCCATATTAAGGCAACAAAACTATTTGGTTAGGTTAGGAAAAGATCATATTTTGGGTTAAAATAACAACGGAAGTGGCGTTAACTTAAGTATGGAATTTACGTCACAAAAATAAGTCAACATTTTGGTTAAAATAACCACGGAAGTTGCGGAAGCACCTGTCCTGGCTCACAATTACAAAAATAACATATGAATTTATTATGTGGGTTATATACAAATCATCAGTGCATTACTTTTCATAGGTATAGCTACGAACAGTGTTTTTGAGACCAGCCTATAATATTGAAATAACATTAATAAGAAAATAAAGTGATATTATTGTCTGGAGCACTTATCACTGTCCAACCTCCTTCACTCAGCACCATTGTATACTGTTATTATTCCCTGCCTGTATTATATAAAGCTGCAGCTCAGTGTAAGCGACAAATCACTTGTTGCAAAAGGCCAAGCACCTGCTGCAGGTGAGTACATGAGGCATGAAGACATTAACCTTTGCATATTGCTGCTGTGGTTGCTTTAGAGGCCTGCAGCACATCTCTGCCCTCAACTAATTGTCTCCTGCCTGACTGCACACAGTATATCTGCATCCGTCTCTTTGTTGTCTCTCTATAGTCCCTGTAGTCCAAACCTACGCTTTCCTGATAGGTCACATCTAGTTTATCTGGTAACAGGAGCACTCCCGTGGCTGACACCAGATAGCTCCTCCCTCCAGCAAAAGAAAGGATTAGAGAGGGCTGACAAAGTAAAGTAGGTCTAATTTATTCGGTTTCACGGCATTATATGGGTGGAGGAGTTATAAATACATATCCTGGTCATCATTACGCAGATGTAGAACAGTTGAAAATGTAACATTATGACTCAGTTTTCAGAGGAAAACTGTACAAAAGGTTAATTTAACCCATTGATTAACCCTCATAACGATTGCAATTTGACATGCTTTTTAAAGATAAAGTTACTAATGAGCCAATTACAAAATCAACTGTTCCCAAGGTCAAGAATAAACTTCATTATTTTCATTCTCATAATTGATTAAGTGTTTGCAAGAAAGATCTTTTGTAAAATAAAATCCAAACAGAAAAATATCTCTTTGTACCAAAAAAACCCCCCAAATTCCTGTTTTTCTATTTGCCTCTCCATTTGCATAGACTATGAGATACATGTAAATGTTCCATCCCCTTTGACTAATTTGACTGTGATCTCACTTAAGCCAGAAAAGCACGAGTCAGCTGTGCTTTGCGCTCAAAATCCTGATCAGTGTCAATAATCAGAGAGACTGTTTGGCCATCACTGGTCCATCACGGCTCTCTGAACGTGGACACAAGGTCAGGTCTTTAGCATCAGCTATCCAAAGTGTCCCTTACCTCGGTGCAGCCCAGTAACATGAAGGTCAAACAGACAAAGAGGACAAGCATCCTTGTTTTCTCCATCTTGGTCTCCAGCTGTATAATACGGCTGTCCCCCCCTTTGCTGTCAGGGCTTTTATACCTGCCAGCTCTCCATAAAACTGATGCTGATAACGCTTAGTCGTCAGAGAGAGAGAGAGAAAAACAAACAAATGTACTGTACTCTGGAGCATTTCCATTTCGTCACATTAGTAATCTTAAAAAAAGTTTTCAGTTATAAGGCTCTGAACGTGTTACTGAATAATATCAATGCATTTCCAGCAAATATTGAAATAACAAAGGGTCTCAGTGAAATATGTGAAGTGTCACGTGTTTAGTGTTAATTGTCACATGAGTAATACGAGCATTAGTCTATATTACACACCTGGTTTATTCATCAACCATCAACCTTCTTTTAATTTTGCTTAATGAAGTTTGACAAAAACAAGTAAATTGATTTTTTGACAGTTACTTCTAGTCTCGCAGGGCAAGAGCCTGGAAGACGTTCAAATAGGCAGTAAAAAACGTTAAATAAAAACAGCGTTGTCAAGGTAACGTGATATGTTGCAGCAAAGTGCTGCCCCATTCGTATTTATACCATTTCAAGCCTTTGCAGCCTCTCACACTCAACAATTTACCAGGTAACGTCAGTCAAGTCCCTGAGGGTTCAGGCTTTAAGGCCTCAATTGGGATTGGGCCATGGACATTATGATCTGCTGAAGTTCAAAGTAAGCTTCAGAATGACAAAGAAAGGTGTTTTAAGGTACTTTGAACGTGGCATAGTTGTTGGTGCCAGACGGGCTAGTTTGAGTATTTCAGAAACTACTGATGTACTGGGATTTTTACGCACAACCATCTCCAGGGTTTAGAGAGGCCTTTGACTCTTCCAGAACTTTACTCAAAGTGAAGCTAAAAGAATCTATTAAAAAATCTATTAGTAGTACCCAAGGTCAGAACGAAACATGGTGAGGCTGCTTTTAGCTGCTACGCTGCTCCACTGTGGAACAAACTTCCAGATGAGATCAAAGATGCACCAACAGTGACCACTTTCAAATCTAGACTCAAGACCAAACTGTTCTCAGACGCTTTTCTTAATTGATCAAATGCTGCACTTTACTGTCTTTTGATTGTTTTTATTATCTTTTTAATTTTTTCTTTTAACTTATACTTTTATATTCTTTTATTCGTTTTTATCTTATGCTTTTTGTGCTCTTTATCTTGCTTTTATATATGTAAAGCACTTTGAATTGCCTTTGTGTATGAAATGTGCTATATAAATAAACTTGCCTTGCCTTGCCTTGCCTTGCCAAAAGAAAGAACAGAGTAGGAAAATTAGGTAGAACCATATATATACTGTATATATATATATATATATAACAAATAATAATCAATAATTTTCCTTATAAAATTAAATAATGAATATATTATTATATTTCATTAATAAATATTTTTTAATGAAATATATATAATTGATTGATTATTTCAAAGGGTTACTAATTACACATGAATTCCATATTTTCGGATCTCTGGAAAAAAAGTGAAAATGAGACAAGTGAAATGTGATATATAAATTTGAATTATGGCACGAGGAAAAGGCTTGTGCTTACAAGTATTGAATGTCTTTTCTATAAGCTAAGGTTACATTTTGTTTTTACCTCACGCCAATTACTTCCCGGTGCAACCGTGGTGATTAAAGCACGCTGATGAAATGTTGCTGGGGATTTGGACGCCGTGGACTGCCACACATCATACAGTGGTGCCATATTACAGGATATATTATATTACCACGTTTTACCCCAGCTTAGCTAGATTGTTCAAATTCGCGTTAACAGGGGTGTGTGTGCTGTGTACACCTTTATTTTTCAGTTCTTTATGTCTAACACTAAAATGTCTTCAGTGCCACATGTAAAAACTCAAATTTCCAAGGCAACAAACTTCAATAAAATAAAAATCTACACATTTTGAGTTGCTACTGTACATTTTTTGTTCATTTATATATTTCCTTTTTTTCCCCTGAATCAGTCTATGGTAATAAAAAATAAACTTTATGTTCTGTTGTTATTTTTCATATGTCATGGAACCTCATCGAATTACCTGCTTTGCCTATGCTTGTAATGACTTATACAAATATGTATGCAAAACATTACATTGGATATATTATGAGTGCAGTTTGGTTATTTTTGTTTTTATTACTTTATATATTTGCAACAATACTTCCTCCTCATCCTGATGTATCTACAGACCGTATTTTTTTTTTCCCAAATGGTGCTTATAAACAGAGAACAATGGCACCCAAGTTGTTACAATATTGTTTGTCTTTTCAGTTAAAGTGGCAGTAGGCAGAATGTTTTTGGTATCATTGGGCAAGAATTCCATAATAACCTTTCAGGATATTGTAATTCAAGTGTTCTGAGAGAAAACTAGACTTCTGCACCTCCTCATGGCTCTGTTTTCAGGCTTTAAAACATCTAGACTTTGGCCAATCAAAGGTCATTTCAGAGAGAGAGCATTCCTATTGGCTGTGCTCCGGCTGGTGGGCGGTCCTTGGTATTTCCTCAACTGATCTCAACATGGCTGCCGGGTCACAAACTTTCTCATTTTACAGCTAAACAGTACACTACAAGATGATTCTGAAAACATTTGAGGCGAGTATATATTGATTCATATTTGATCAGCGCTGCCTAGTTTCACCGTTTGATCAGAGTGATTGACAGCTGCTCAGAGACGGCAAGGCTCCAGCTTGGCTCTGATTGGTTGTTTTCCTCCGGTCTGTGAAATCTTGCAGATGCCATTAGGAGCACCGGAGGACACAGAGGCACATGATTTTTTTTCAGATTACCTGTCTCATGCACTACTGTCAGGATATAGTGACCGTTTTATAAAAATAACTTTTTTTAATCATATTTGCTCCATTTCTACCCACTGCTGCTTTAACAGAACTTTATCATTTTGCAATGAATCACAGTTTAAAAATGATAACTTATCAGAACCCAATTTCTTATGTTAAAAATAAAATCTTGGTTTATTGGTGCAGCTACAGTTGTTTTTTTTAAGATACTGATCATTTAAATTTCAATGTTCTAACAACTTCTAATCTTTATTTTTGCCAAAGAATGTAGGTTGGCATTTGTACCGTGCATTTTGATGGAAACGGATGTGTTTCCTCTTCATATTTAACTTTTCACTTTGCTAAGATAAACACAAGGAAAGAAAAAAAACAAGGAATATTGATATAACTCACCTAAAAATGGAATGTGACCACAGACACTCATCACCAAAGACTTCCAGGTTTACTCTGATAACACAGGAATTCTGCACAGCTTACTTTGACATTTTTTCCACCCGAGTTGAACACAATTCTGATTAAAATTTGGTGAATAAAGCACGCTTGGTTTTACCTTGCCTGTTGATTAGCAGCTGATTTGTTGGAATAACCGAAGCAAGCTGAACGGAATGTGCCCCTGTGATATTTAGCTTTTGATATCTAGTTTGTACAAAAATACTTGAGACAGCTTATCACTTTCTAAGGAACAAAGCAATGATGTAACCGCATCATTGCACTTGAAATATGAAATGACAATAACATTTTGGTATGGCACTTTGTTTCAACTGCCACTCAATGGCATTACAAAATGTTGTATCAATTTTGGAATATCATTGGATATAGATGTTTTCCAGTTTTAATCTTTGTTTCACTTTAAAAGATCCGATTCATCTTCCCATAAAACTTCAACTTATCTATTCTAAGGAAAAGTAAACAGACAGTCCCTCTCATTTGGATTTTATTGGCTTAAAGATGACAGAGGGAATGGTGTGGCAGAGTGATAAAGTTACGCAATTTTCACAGGGACTCTGTGTGGCTAAGTTATTTCAAGATTAAGATTGACACAGCTGTCCACAAATGTGACCCGCAAATTCGTGTGACTATCTAAAGGGGAACTACGCCCATTTTCAAAATTCATACATGTTATTCCTATGGTCTAAGACAGTCCAAAAATAGTAGTAAACATGAACAACTCTCTCCCAAATCCAAAAACTAGAGCGCTAAAACTCAAATTTGGGATGTCATGGGGTATAAAATGTGGAACTGCTTTGTAGACAATGAATTGGGAGAGATGTTCTAGATGACACTGAGAGCACCCAGGGGAATGTTCTGAGTATATGGGAACATTTTCTGAATAAAGCTCATTTGGTTATAAAAAAGAAACAAATAAAATCAGTCTCCCTGTTGTCAGGCTATTAAATAGGTGTTATCAGTGGCTATAAGCACCATAGAAGTGGGTCAGTAGGAACCTACTGCACCGACTAGTAGGTTTTATCATCTATTCACATGGTAGATCACCGAAAGAAGGTATAAAAGAACACGACAGCGACCTCTAGCGACCGTAGTAATTATGACAGGAGCAGAAGTGGATGTCTGGCACTGTAGTGTAGACTAGGGATGTCACGACAACCGATACTTCGGTACCAAGTCGATAACAAAATTCTAAAAACGTGACGGTACTCTTTTTCTACAGTACCGACGGTACCGTACACAGCTTGTAAGGGTCATTGGTAGTGATGTGACGGTGAGGAAAATTTTCCACCGGTTAATAAGCCTGTGTCAACACTGGTGTTACTGATTACACCTTACCTGGTGTTACTGATTATTACAAGAAAAGATGACGGTCAATGTGTGCAGAGCGCTGACTCTGATCTTTACCGTTGATTTGTTATCGATTGATAACATGCCGCTGATACGCTAAAATGTACTAAATGGGTCAGTTACTTGTATTTATTACCTAAAGGCTACATGCCTCTGTTTTTTGTAAGGTTCAAATGTTTTTAATAAAAGAGAGCGTGTTGAATTACATGGGATTTATTGTTGTTTTTTGTTTTATTTACTGTGGTATCGAATTGGGTATCGAGACTCGTGGAAATTCACTGGTATTGGTATCGACTACTAGATTTCTGGTATTGTGACATCCCTAGTATAGACGGTGTGAAACTCCATAAGGGGTGGAGGTCGGGGACAATAGATGGGACACAAAACACAGGGTTTTCACCCAACAATGTGTAGTTGCCTTTGGGCTTGCAGTTATTTTAACCTAAAACATGGTGTTTTTCCGTAAACTTCACTGTTTTGTTTTTTTCCTAAACCTAAAGAAGTTGTAGTTTTGTTGCCTAAACTTAAAGAAGTCTTTTTGTTTGTGTTCAAAATGTGAATTTTCATTCAGTTTTGTTAGAACGTGTTGCCTTTAAGTTTTACTTTCACTTTTACAACGTAGTAGGCGTAGTAGGCCCCTATTGACCCACATCTATGGTGCTTATAGCGACTGATAACGCCTATTTAATGGCCTGATAACAGTAGCTCATGTCCACAAATACCGATCAAACTAGAATTCCTAACACATAGGAATTCTAAATTTAGGTGGCATTGCCCTTTAAAACCATCATCAGCACCCAACCCCAAGGACAAAGAAGTAAACAAAACCTGTCGGTGTAACAGGTTGTTCTGGTAGCTACGTGAGCACAGCGGAGCCTTTGTGGTGCTTTATCAGCTGTGTTATCAGCGTGCTACATATTTCCTGGTATCAGACATTTTAATACCTCTTTCAGATAACCCAAAGCCCCTAGACATTAGTGCTACCGCGACGTATTTATTTTTGTGACTCTATTGGGTTTTTATGTCTAGATATATATGATTAACTCAGAATAAATTCTTGAAGCTCCTTATCTTGCTCTGATATATCTAATATATTATTGACTCATAAAGTAATGTTTAATTTCCTTGGTATGTTCGTGAGATTCAGCCATAAAGATGAGAGAATGCAATTAGACGGAGGAGGAGGGGTCTTGTAAACATTTCATTTGATGCTCAGACCGACAGCCGTGTTCATATAAACTCAAAGTTGCAAAACTTTAGAGTACATTGCTGCAACAACGAGCAACGGGTGACGTATGAAAGACGTCATGAAACGTTTAGAAAAAACATAAACTGAAGAAGGAGCCACGCCAAACTCCTCATGAATGTGTTACTTCTGATTGATTCTGTTCATTGGCATCAGTGTGTTCCTGTGACCTCTGTCTTTAATGCCTGCCTGCTAACCAAATCTCCTCCAAGATGCTATTAAGGTTCAAGTTGAAGCTCTGCAGTGAACACACACACACACACACACACACACACAATCATTATGAAAATCAGTCATCAAGTACACAAGCAAAAGGAAGGAGGCAGAATAAAAACTTCCCAACAGTTCAGAGTCCAAACAGGGTACACACGACTTAAAAAGTAAAAATAGCTTTGCTTTCAGCTTCACAATCAGTTTCTTTGCACACTACTTAATTTGATCCAATCTGACCTTGGAGGAAATTGAAAATATATGCAAATCCAGACAGATTTTTCTTTCTTGGACACATGGGGAATAATGTAATTCAAGACTAAACTTTAAACTTTAATAGTGTGGTGAGTTAATTTGCATTTGTTAAGGTCAACAAAGGTCCTTTTAAACTATAAACCACACCGCGAGAAAAACAAAATGTACTTCCTTAAAACTCCTGGCCCGAGCTCAACCTTTGAGGTTATGTAAAACACGGATTAAGCGATTTCATAAATAAAGGAAGCAGGTCAACACGTGAGTGATAAATGATTTGCCATAAGCAAATCTCGTTGGGCTGGCCGGCCTTCAAGGAAAAGCCTCACTACACACGACCTTCATTTAACCCTGAAAAGTCTATTATTAGTCTATTATTATTATTATTATTGCCTTTTAGTGCAGGCTCATTTATGTAATTTCTACATTTCATTATGAGAAACAGAATAAAGTGTATTTGATTAAACTAAAAGGCAATGACAGTTAGTTTTGAAATACATTATTTGAGTCCAAAAAAAAAAAAAAATCTATGTGTATCTGCGTATATATTCAATTCTTCTTCTGTGATGATAAAGCAATGAACATATGATGAATTGTTAAGATTGAATTAGCCAACAGTGCTGTATACAAAGTAGGTTCAAATTAGCTCCACCTCAACTAGCCACAACATTAAAATGCTGCTTACACATTAATGCATTTGTAATATTGATCCAATAATAAAATATGTAACAATAAAATCTCAGTACTAAAGCAGTGGTTCCCAAACCTTTTCACGCCATGGACCCCTAAACTGACACAAATTAGACCACGGATTTGATGAGATTTTGGCCCAGGGTCCCCCATCTGGTAGGATTTTTCCTTTTAGATGTTTTATTACAGAAAGTGTATGAAATCCATGACCAAAATAGTAATACAATCTGTCACTGTGTTATTTATGGATGAAATTATAGTGAAAATAAATTATTCCCCTTTTTGCTGGGGACCCCTGGAACCCCATCAAGGACCCCTGGGGGTCCCAGGACCCCACTTTGAAAACCACCGCTTCAAAGTACATTTTCTGATATAGGTACATTCACTTCAGTAACATTTTGAATGCAGGACTTTTACTTGAGTATTTTTTTACACTGTGGTAGTACTACTTTTGCTTATGTAAAGGATCTGAATACTTCCAAGTTTATAGAGTCAGATCATTCTCAATAGTAATGAATGCACAGAGAAGGATTCACAAATGTATTTTGTGATTTATATATAAATGACTCTCCACAAAAAGTAATCGTTGTATATAAATGTTAAAAAAATCCACATATATATCTGATGCAAACACAAATATTTTTGGTTTTAAATGAATGTAATAAAATTCCACAAATATGTATTTAGTAGTATTTGGAAGTTTCATCAAAAACATATTTGGATGTTGTTAAATACAAACTATTGAGCCTGCATTTACAAACTGCTTGTCATGTGTGAACTTCATTGCAAATACTTTCAAACACATACATTTGTTAATTTGTATTATTCATTTAATTTCACTTAATTTCAAAATTTATTTAGAACATTTAGAATACAAAAAAAAAAATAAAGAAAAAGAGAATGATCATACCAACAAGTGGACAGCCAGAAAGAAGTAGTATTTACATACAATCCTTATTGAGCCATACATATACTCAAATTAAATTTTCCTAAATTTGTCTAACTATAATTATTATCATTTATAATTATTCTTACTATAATTATTACCTTTTATCTCTGTCATACAGAAATATAAATTAATTACCTTTATCAGACAAGATTGTTGTTTTGTAGTAAGGTTGGTGTTTACATTTACTCAACACCCACTGGCTCCATCTAGTGGTGGGAAATGTGTACTTCCGTTCTGTGACAGGAAGTGACGCAATGAAAACAATAACAGTGCAGCGCTCTCTCTGAAAGAAATCAGTATAAAGGTCTCATTATGTCTTATTTAAAATAATAAAGAAGCAAACGGAATATTTTTCGCCATTACTACAGCAAGCTAGAGATATTTGGACATCTTCCTTACACGAAGGGAGTTAATTTGGGTGAGCGGTTTTCATGCACTCTGCTAGCCAAGCTAGTTAGCATGCTAGCGGCTAACTAGCTAGCCCTCCTATGAGTTTTTACATTGATGTTAGCATGTTCGGGCTAGCATGGTTAGCCACCAAGATTAGCTTTTGTTAGTCAGTAAAAAACGCATGTTTCTTTAGCATGTTTAGTTAAAAAAGAATAGACTAGTTTGTTATCAATAAGAGTTTATTTATAGCAAAAGAGTCAGGATTTAATGCTAAATCATCATTTTGAAACTCTTTGTTATAGATAGATAGATACATAGATAGTTAGATAGATAGATAGATAGTTTAGATAGATAGATAGATAGATAGATAGATAAATATATATAGAGATAGTTAGTTAGTTAGTTTAGATAGTTGGTTTAGATAGATAGATAGATAGATAGATAGATAAATATATATAGAGATAGTTAGTTAGTTAGTTTAGATAGTTGGTTTAGATAGATAGATAGATAGATAGATAGATATATAGATAGTTAATTTAGATAGATAGATAGATAGATAGATAGATAGTATAGATAGTTAATTTAGATAGATAGATAGAGTTAGATAGATAGTTAGATAGATAGATAGATAGATAGATAGTTAGTTTAGATAGATAGTTAGATAGATAGATAGATAGATAGATAGTTAGTTTAGATAGATAGATAGATAGATAGTTAGTTTAGATAGATAGATAGATAGATAGATAGA
>CAKAKR010036641.1:0-11881 GCA_916700685.1 Adelosebastes latens
GATATAGATATCGGGGAGCTGCAAATTTGGCCCCTGGGGGCCGTGGCAGCCATTTTTCAAAATGGTATAGACGTTATCTATATCTTTTCATAACATATAAACGTACATCTGTGCCAAATTTGTTGCTTTTATTGCAAAATGCACAATTGTTATGAATATTTCAGTTTAGCTGCCCCACTACTAAGACACAATTTGTAGTTAATGGGCTAGAAACGGGAAAAAATTGTCCTTTATTACTGCAATATAGCCTCAGATATGAAAAAACAATGCGGAGACTAGGAAGGAAGGAAGGAAACATCCTGCTGCTGGAATCAGACGATCCATACAATTTTTCCTCCAAAAAAAAAAAGGTCAAACTATGTGTGTGTGGTCTGTATGAAGTATATTTCACCTCCTGCAGGAGTCACTTTGCTGTCAGTCGTCCCTCCGTATTAAATGCCCGCTGTAACTGGCTATAGCTGGGTAAAGAAGGTAATGGATGATTCCATGGCAGTCTTCCATTTTTCCCCCCGTTAGCCGCGCCAGTTCTTATCAGTAATATTGCCACAGTTCACAATAGACAACAGCCTACTGTATAAATAAAGTCCAACCATCCTCAGCATCCTTCATCCCGCCAGCGGAGTACTGCACTTGTCCAGATTTCACTCCTCACAGTCGACTCAGAGAAGTTTCTATTGGGATGATGAAATCTAAACGAGGTGCAGTAATGACTGTATCCAGACTGTCCCTCAGACTGGACGGTGGTCAACCGATGGCAGGATTTATAGGTTAGAGGAGGAGGAGGAGGGTGAAGGAGAGACAAGAGGAGGAAGGTGGGGGGAGAAGGCACACATTTAGTTTTCCATCCTCTTCCTCAGCAGACCTGTAAACATTGGAGAGAAGAAGTTGTAAATGTTACTAGTAACACCTTTTCACACCGTACAGTAAGCGTGTTTCCATCCATCTGTTTTTATGCTCATTTTCAATTTTGTGAGATGAAAACTGATGAAACTTCCTTCCCAACATGGTAGCATGACGTGGTTGTAAATGTATGTATATCTTAGGTTTTCTTCTTTTATATGATATCTATAGCTTCATTCTAGCCCTAAAACTGAACCTACTAGAGCCTCTGAAAGACAGTAAAGTCAGTCAGGATCGCGGGTCTCTGAGGGTTAATTGATGCATGTAATGATGGCTTGATTTACTAATTTACTCCTTTATTATTGATAGTGTTTCTGCTTTGTAATATCAAATCAACTACTTTTCATATAGAGCAGGTCTAGACTGTGCTGTGTGTAGAAATAGGACTAATAACATGTTTGAATGTGCACACCACACCATGAGTTCTATAAGCTAATGGCACCATCATCATTGAGGGTTATTTTTAATCTCCCTTATTTCCTCCGTTTTGTGTAAACAAAGAGAACAATAATAGCCTAATTTGCTGACATGAAACATCACGTCCTGTTGCCCAAAGTTACTTTTTATGCTAATTATAAAAAGTGGATAAAGAAATGCTTACTAGCATCACATCATGGCCTCTCACCTTCTGGTCAGACATCATGCTGTTGGTCTGCAGAGGAGTCGGATGTCCAGTGAGCAGACCTCCACCAGGCCGGTCATGTTCACAGAAAATAGTCCCGTTGACGTAGTGAAAGCGATCGCCAGGGACCAGCCGGTTCCTACAGGTCGCACAGGTAAAACACTGGGAAAACAACAGAGTGTCACGTATGATATATTTTATTATCAAGATCATTGAGAACAGCAAAAAGATTAATGTACAGTAAATGTTGGAGTGATACATAATCACACTCACCTTAAGGTGATAAACATTTCCTTGTGCTCGCATCACCATCTCACTAGCAGGTATCGACTGTCCACAAGCACTGCAGGCTCCACTGTGTCCAAACAGCCTGCACATTAAAACCACGGCACAAGATTGTCACTTCAACTCATTTAACACCATTTTGCATCAACTGCTACAGCAAAAGAGAATTCACATAATGTTGTTAATTTACGTGATGTTTTTGACGATGATTTATTTTGTGTTGAGATGTCGGAAGCACCGCAGAAGTAAAAACTTGTCAGCATTGGCATCTATTGTAAGTGACAGGAAGTCAAACAGACCATCTGCTCTTTGTAAAGAGCAAACTACAAACTTTTTACAGCCAACTTTCAAGCCTAGAGGGAGTTAGTACTGACGGCCCCGATGGAGCTGACCATGGATGTATAATGAGAACGGAGCTGACGGGAGAGCTAGAGACGACCTTGGAGAAGTTAGAGGAAGTATACACGTGTGACTACGTCTGGTTTTCAAAATAAGGTGTTAACAAAGGGAGCAAAATACCTATATGGAAATAAGATTGATTGGATTATATTCACCAGGAGTATAAAACATTACGTGTCCCTTAAAAATTAAAAAGAAAATACCACTAATATGTGAAGGAAATGTCTTTTTTTCTAAGATTTTTGGGTTGCTGGAAAGAAAATATAATAAATAATGCCTTACAATGACTGATATATTTGACTTCAGGACATCTCTGACTACATACATGCTGAAAATCAAACATTTTTTAATGTATTAATTTAGATATTTTCCGAAGTAAAAGTCCCTAGAAGTGTATGATTCAACTTTTTCTCATGGTCTAGTGTTAAAAAAGTAAACACAAATTCGCAATAAATCGTAATATCAAATCGCAAGACTTGTAGAATCGCAATACTTATCGAATCGGCACCCAAGTATCGTGATAACATCGACTCGGCTCTGAACAAAAGAGCACACTTATCTATCAGAGGCTGAACTGCAGCAGGTCGAAGTCTTAATAGGTCGCTTCTGTCATCATTACAACCTCTTGTGAAACTGATGCCTTGTGACACTTAAACTTGACCAGTTTGGCTGCTCTCTGTCTCTCTCTTTCAATGACTGCACAGAGTAATGAATTTTTTATCTTAATCCAAACAGTCATTTAATGAATACGCCTGAGAGGATTCCTGTTCTCCTTAATTAACACCCCCCCCCACACACACATTCACTCAAACACACACCCCTCTCAAGGCTCAGTTACATCTCATCCTGCTTTACTGGCTTAAAGGCAAGAATCAGAGGACCCGACCCGAACCAGGCCTTAGATCAGCACTTTCTTGTCCACCTCAGCTCAGGGTTGGGGGTCCAACTACCTTTGCTCTGGGTCTCGTGCAACGAAGAAACCCAGACTGATTGGACCTGACAGATCCACGGGGCCAGAGAGCAGTCTGATAAGATGAGCAACATCTTTAATTAACCGAACAAAATGCAAATGTGTGCTGTGTTTTCATCGTGTCCAGGAGGCAGTCGTGAGGTTTTTTTCTCTGAATTAGCAACTCCAACTTTCACTTATAAGCCTTTTTATACACATGTATGAGCTTTTTATTTGCAGCGTTCTGCCACAGAACTGAATAAATGAATAATGAATAAATGAATGCCAGTGGCAGGTCAACAGTATTAAGTCCTATAGCCTGGAACAACTGAGCAACAGTGCACAATTAGAAACTTCTACACCAAATAAACAAACAAATACATAATCAGTCAAGCTACACGTCAAATTAGAAAGCAATTTGACTATCTGGCAATTCACACTACCCTTCTAAAACTGCCATTAATATGCTATTCAGCAATTGAAACAGGCAAATCAAAATACCCCACTGAGAACCGCGGGAGCGCCAGTGATCCCGGCCAACATTACTGTTTTTAAGAGGCTGTAGCAGGCTCAGTCTTAAAGCTAGAGTGAAGGTACTGTTATCACATGAAACGGGAAAACCTAAGGAATCCATTGGTACCAACCAGCTTGTCGAGAAGGAAGCTAAATAACGCCCCAAAGTTGGGCTAAATTTTAGCGAGGAAAAATTGGCATGGCCATTTTCAAAGGGGTCCCTTGACCTCTGACCTCAAGATATGTGAATGAAAATGGGTTCTATGGGTACCCACGAAACAGTCTTGAATTACACAAATTGTGTATGACTGTAAAGCTGAGACTCTTGTGGATCCAATGAGCCCAACTGTATTCATGTGTGATGATGTTAGTCCCCATAGTAGCTATTTCATTGTAGTGAGACCATTTTTTAAAAACTTGACCTCACTGTATAAAATGACCTGTGGTGACCTCTAGGATAATCACAGCCTCATGAAAGTTTACAGCCACAAACTAGAGACCTAGAGCATTCAGAGGATGGATGGCTTTCCTCGGAAAACAAGCACTCGCCATCCAATTGCTAAAAAAATCTTGCAGAAATCTCCAAATGTCAAAAGTTTTTGATACTAAATCACAGCATGGCTTCTTCTATGGTGTTTCTCAAGGTCTTGGTGTCTTAATGTGGTATTTTGGAGGGATTATTGATCTTTTTTATAAATTCTCGAGTAGAAAAAATGGTTAAATTTAGCATCAAATCTGTGTAACAAATGGTATCAACAGAAAACTTGCTGCTAGTGTTGATGACTTGGTGTCTTTCTCTCTAGATTCAGGGACTTTTGGAGCGAGAGCTGCTAGCTACTCTCATTGGAAAAGAGGTTGGATCATTGTTTAAATCTCTTGCTAGTTCCTTAAGATTACGGACCATAGCTTTAATCAGCAACTATTTTGCTAATAGATTCATCTTTTATGTAGTTTTTCAGGCTACAATGACCTCACATTACCTAGTTGCAGCTTCTCAATTGTGAGGACATGCTGCTTTGCTTTGTCTTATGAGATAGTAAACTGAATATCTTTGTGTTTTGGACTGTTGGTTGGACACAATAAGCAACGAGACTTAAGGAAATTGGGATTTTTCCCTATTTTCTGCCATTTCATAGACCTCTGTCTACAAAGCTCATCACCTGACGCTCACCTGATGTAGTCGTTCTTGCAGAGGATCATGCCTCCTTTGCTGTAGCAGGTGCTGCTGTACTCGCCCAGCTGAGCGTGGCAGCAGGAGCACTTGAGGCACCGCGTGTGCCAGTACCGCTCCATGGAGAAGAGCAGGAAGCGGTCTACGATTCGACCTCCACATCCTGCACACAACCTGCTCGCTGTCCCCCCGCCGCCGCCCATCACCGCCACTGTGGGCGCCTCCACCCTGCTGTTCACCATAGCAACCTGAAGACAAGGCAAGAGGACAAACAATTGAAGCAGGAAATATTCAATGGAACAGTTAAATATATGGCATTTCCTAAATGAAAAGCTCCAAACTGCTTACTTTTCTGAAATTAATGTCTCGTTATATTCGTAAGGTTGTTCAATAGATCTTACATTTTTTTCAGTCGGTACAAAAAGTGAAGTTAGGTGACTAAACTGCTGTTATTGGGATCAGCGATGTAGACTCAAAACTATAACTTGTCATGCAAGACTCTTTGTAAAGCTGTCAATAATTTAGGGCTTTAACCCTCTGAGATCCACAATAGACCCGTTTTTGTCTTGTTTTTAGGGAGGTTCAGGGGGTCTTTAGGGGGAGATAGCAGGTCAACAGTAGATGTCACATAGAAGTGGTGTACATCATCTGAAAGCCGGGAACCTGAAGATTCATTTGAGAAGCTGCTCAGCACTGTGTGTCAAGTTCTTCTAGTCATAAATCAGAAATAAACATGAATTAAGTCATTATTTAAATGAAGAGTAAAAGTGTATAAGGGTTTAGAACATTATGATAGAAGTATATGATGGTCATCCCCATGCTCTTTTGTGTCTCATAAGTTGTTGCAGCAATTTTTGGGTTAATACCATTTGTTACACAGATTTGGTGCTAAATTTAACCATTTTTTACCACTCAAGAATTGATCAAAATGATCAATAATCCCTCCAAAATACCACATTAAGACACCAAGACCTTGAGGAACACCATAGAAAAAGCCATGCTGGGATTTGGTTTAAAAAACTTTTGACATTTGGAGATTTCTGCAAGAATTGCATTTTTCAGCGATTGGATGGCGAGCACTTCTGTTGTGTAAACTGCTCAGAAGCCTCCTTATTGTCAATCTACCTAGGAAAGCCATCCATCCTCTGAATGCTCTAGGTCTCTAGTTTGAGGCTGTAAAGTTTCACAAGGCTGTGATTATCATAGAGGTCACCACAGGTCATTTTATACAGTGAGGTCAAGTTTAAAAACAAATGGTCTCACTACAATGAAATGGTTACTATGGGGACTAACATCATCACACATGAATACAGTTGGGCTCATTGGATCCACAAGAGTCATACTGCATATACTGCATGAAAAAAACTGCATGTTTTTTGCCCAAAACTGCATGTGATTATCATAAAGTGGGCATATCTGTAAAGGGGAGACTCGTGGGTACCCATAGAACCCATTTTCATTCACATATCTTGAGGTCAGAGGTCAAGGGACCCCTCTGAAAATGGCCATGCCAGTTTTTCCTCGCTAAAATGTAGCCCAACTTTGGGGCGTTATTTAGCCTCATTCCCGACATGGTAGCATAACATGGTTGGTATCAATGGATTCCTTAGGTTTTCTAGTTTCATATGATATCTGTAGCTTCACACTAAAGCTGAACCTGCTAGAGCCTCTGACAGACAGCAAAGTCAGGCGGGATCGCGGATCTCAGGGGGTTAAATGAGTAATCGACATTTGCAAAACCCCTCATGTAAACATCCAGGTAACAGCCATGTCGGACCACTCCAGGGTCCTGACTGTGTGAAGAGGTTTCTTTCAGGAGAAAACCAACAAATTATCTTATCCTCAGTACATTTACTGTGCTGAGAATGTAGAGAGAATTACCGCAGACAGGAATACACGGCCCCGTCTTCCCAAATGTGGCTCTTGGCATCAGATCAAATCGATTTGGTTTTTGGAACTTTCTGGTAAAAAGCTTGAGGCTGTTTACTTGTGGGGGTATGTATGGGCATGTGAAACCCCCAACAGGAAAACAACACCAAACAAGTTCAAAGTTTGTGTCCAACTCAAACAAAACCACACACACACACTCTTCTTTGGGCCTACAAATAGCTCGTCCTTTGACTTGATAATGTGTCCCAGGAGGAGGAGAATGAGGCCCTTTGAAGCTGTGCTGCATGGCTGCTCTATGACAGGATGCAGAAGGCCTTCACTTTCTGGAAATGTACTTCATTTGATTCAGCTGCTCGTTTCTTCATCATCTCTTTCAAACATCATAGAAACTTATTGTAAAACACTTTCAAAAGGAAATGGTTCGAGGTAAAGTTGATGGAAACAGCGTTACATACGCCATCAGGCAACATTTACTGTATTTCTCCGTCCTTCATTTTTCCATTACAAAACTGAACTGATTTCATGCACAGCTGGGAGTAATATGGCTTTTGAATCACACTGAGTACAAGCATAGCAGTGTGTGCTACTCAGCAATGAGTCAGCAACACTGCTTCTTCAGCCGCTTCCGTGATTTATAATTAGCGCCAACAACAACATAAAATAATTGCAGGGCTAGATTTCATTTTCCAAATGAGCAACAGCAGCACAATTTGTCCTCCAGAGCGTCTAATTTCAGCAAGGGCATGTTTAGCTTTACGACTAGCCTTCCCACAAGATTATTTGAGCTCGCAGCAGCTGGTCCTCTGCAGCGAAGCAGGCTGCCCTCAATACCCTCATTTTCTAGAGTAGACACCTGGCTCTAATCAGCCACAGGAACACCATGTTAAGAAGCCCAAGGCTGCATTAAAACCACAAACAGCCTCATGCACCGGGACCAAACCTTCCCATTAGTGAAGGCTTATTCATGAATGAATTGAAAAAGTGACGTTCAATTTAAACCATTTGAATCCGGGTTTTTCCAAACATCAGGATTACATTCTCTTTTTACAAGCTGACATCACTTTAACCCAACTGACTTTACTGTCTTTCTAATAGGTTCAGTTTTAGGGCTAGAGTCCATATATCATATGAAACTAGAAAACATAAGGAATCCATTGGTACCAACCGTGTCATGCATCCATGTTGGGAAGGAGGCTAAATAACGCTACAAAGTTGGGCTAAACTTTAGCGAGGAAAACTGGTATGGCCGTTTTCAGAGGGGTCCCCTTGACCTCTGACCTCAAGATATGTGAATGAAAATGGTGCTATTGGTACCCACGAGTCTCCCCTTCACAGACATGCCCACTTTATGATAATCACATGCAGTGTTTTTTCATGCAGTATAAATGTGTTATTTTCACCTATTCTAAAATGATGTGTTTGAATATTTCTGCATACTGGGGTCCCTAAACAGTCTTGGATTTACATAAATTGGGTATCATTGTAAAGCTGAGACTCTTGTGGATCCAATGAGCCATTTCATTGTAGTGAGACCATTTTTTGAAACTTGACGTCACTGTATAAAATGACCTGTGGTGACCTCTAGGATTATCACAGCCTCATGAAACTTTACAGCCACAAACTAGAGACTTAGAGCATTCAGAGGATGGATTGCTTCTCAAAATGTCAAAAGTTTTTGATATGAAATCACAGCATGGCTTTTTCTATGGTTTTCCTCAAGGTCTTGGTGTCTTAATGTGGTATTTTGGAGGCATTATTGATCATTCTTATCAATTCTCGAGTGGTAAAAAATGGTTAAATTTAGCAAACTTTGGAGTGTTATTCCTTCCCAACATGTTAGCATGACATGGTTGGTACCAATGGATTCCTTACGTTTATTCTAGCTCTAAAACTGGTATATCCAATGAAAAAAAAATGATAACTCCAAGTTATAGAGGCTAGCCCGTACGTGACGTCACGGCTTCAGCTCACTATACTATAGCCAGAGCACTGTTACAACCAGGAGCCAATCACTACACCACAGTGGTTCAACTAGATTCATACTGAGAACACAGGATGTCTTTTGTCACCCTGTCCCTCAATGGACTCCTGTTTTTTTCCTCCATCTATTTCCTGTCTTCAGTGCCAGATTCCTTTGGGTGCCACATCACCAGCCATGAAATCAATTAGCGGGCCGAGTCTGCATGATACAACAGCTCCCACCCCGGTGAGACAGACAGCTCATCCACCATCGTGGAAACTTTTTCTACCTTGCAGTTTGTTGTTCATTTGGAGTTATCTCTAGCATCCCTACATGGATAGGAACACTTCCTCTGGATGTTTTTGCAGCTGGTTGCTGGTAGAAGCAGTCTGGTTGCACCGTGCTTAGACATATAATGAAGTGTTAAGGGGAAGATACAGCAGTCAAGAGGCCTTGGTTAATGAATCCTTTAAAACGAAACACAACATGGACACTACGACAACAGTGAATCCTCAAGCACGTCCTTAATCTCAGTACGTCTAAGTTAAATATTCCTGGCCACGTGTGAAACTAATTGCAGAGGAGCAGCCAATGTAATCATCATGCAAACACCTGCGTTAATCCAAGAAGTTTCAAGACATCTGCCAGATAGCTCTCTGAAACAATTCTTAACCAATTAAAATGCAAATCCTTCATTTAATCATCTTCTGCAAGGCAAAGCCCCGATATGTGTCATCAGTCTCAGGGAGTGGAAAGCAGTGATATCGATATTTCAGTGTGAACAAAGACTGTTGAATCGGACTGAGGTAAGTAAGAATCACAGTACAATACAGTACACAACTACATTGCTGAATATGTAGAAAGTACTTGACTTAAATCTCTAATTCTTCCGATGCACTGCACGGTTTAAAAGGTGAGATGAACAGATCCCTCTCTTAATGTAGCTTTTATAATCAACACTTTTCATTCAGAAGATGGATGGCTTTCCTTGGTAGATTGACAATAAGGGGGTTTCTGAGCAGTTTACACAACAGAAGTGCTCGCCATCCAATCGCCGAAAAATGCAATTCTTGCAGAAATCTCCAAATCTTAAAAGTTTTTGATACCAAATCACAGCATGGCTTTTTCTATGGTGTTCCTCAAGTTCTTGGTGTCTTAATGTGGTATTTTGGAGGGATTATTGATCATTTTTATCAATTCTCGAGTGGTACAATTTTTTTTTTAATTTAGCACCAAATCTGTGTAACAAATGGCATCAACCAAAAAATTGCTGCAACAATTTATGAGACATAATAGAGCATGAATGACTATCATTTACTGCTATAATAATGTTCTAAGCCCTTATACACTTTCACAATTAATATTAATTTAATCAATTAATTCATGTTTATATCTGATTTATGACTAGAACAACTTTACACACAGCGCTGAGCAGCATCACAAATTAATCATCAGGTTCTCAGCTTTCAGATGATGTACACCACTTCTATGTGACATCTACTGCTGACCTGCTATCTCCCCCTAAAAAACCCCTGTACCCCCCTCAAAAAAAGACAAAAATGCAAGCATCAAGCAAGCAACAATTATTAGTGACTAAATAAAAGTTGTATAAATGAATAAATACCATTTTATTCAGTTAGGATCTAATGAATGTTTATGTGACTTCCTGTATAGACTGATGAAAATGGTCCGACTTCACTCCCCTGAGACACACATCCAGCAAGTTGACCTCTAATCACCATTGTTGTGTCTTCATTAGACACTTGAACCCTCCCCTCCCAGAACAAAAGGCTGGTGAATAAGCAACCACTTTGCGTTCTGCCCTGGAAACAACCTGACTGATGAAGCCGTCAATAGAAACAGGAGCTATTGAAGAGAAACACAGTTCCGCTGCAGTCCGGACACACTGATGAATTGCGTGCAGTTTCAGGTTGACAGAGACAATAATGGCTCATTTCCCTTACACTGGATGAAATTGACTGATGCCTCTCACACAGGAATAACTATTGTAATGTAATCCTGGACTCCACGACAACAGTAATAACTTAATTAGTATAAAAAGGCATGACTTTAAGTATTCCATTAACAAGCGTATCTCTGCACAGAGGCTTGTTGGATTAGAGGTTTTATGAGGCCATATGAGTGATCCTGTAGTAACCTACTGCTCTATCTAATAATTTATCACACTGAGTAAATCACTGTAGTGACCTCTGACCCTTAAGGCATGCAGCTATAGGGGTTTGTGTTTCCAGGATGATGACAGACAATGAGTTTTATACATGTATTACAGTTTTTTTCAATCGCTTTGGCTAATTTTTTTGAAACAGTCTTCACTTTCTCTAAACTGTAAGTGTCACAACTGTTTGATGAGACATCACAACTCTGTTGCAAGTCTGCAAAAGGTAGTAACTCAACCAAAACCTTCAAAACCGAGTTATTGTGTCAGTAAATCGGCCACCAAAATGAAAAGTTATTTTGTCATGGTGTGAGCTGTACTGGTCAAAATATTTAGATGTTTTTTCACCATCAACCCTGGAAATGTTTCTTATATAAATCTGTGTTATGTTCTACTTTTTGTTGACACCGACTGTTTATTGTACGATACCAGAATGTCAGTTTTGTCTAGCTGAATGCTGTTGTGTATCGCACTGAGCTTTTTTAGATTCCCTTTTCAACAGTAGGTCAAAGTTTACTGGGAAAAGTTAATACTATAGTGTACAATACTGTATACACAGAAAATGTATTTGTGTAGCAATGTGTTACATGTATTATAAACAGAGAATTCTCTTTTTTATCTTTCATATAAAGTCATATACAGTGAACAGAAAAATTGCCAAAAACAAACCCTGCAACAATGAAAGCGGTAGTTCAGCTCAAAAACAAAAAACTGTACCTCCTCGTCATAGATATTTATGTTATATACATTTATGTCTGACAGATTTTGATAATTGAATGGATCATTTTGCATGTGACGGCTCAAATGATGAAGGAATGTTTATAGAAGTTGTGAAGAGGACTCATCAGTTTTGATCAGCAAGACATATACAAGTGGTTATTGTGCCGACTCTTTTGCACTTACAATTTGCTTGAATGAATGAGAAGTTCAAATCTGTTGTAAACGAAAAACTAATTGTTCAGAGATTTGAGCTTATTGTTTAAGAAAAAAAACAAAACAATTCTCATTAAAGAATT
>CAKAKR010036642.1:0-42399 GCA_916700685.1 Adelosebastes latens
GCAACCAGAGGAGTCGCCCCCTGCTGGCTATTAGAAAGAATGCAAGTTTAAGGCACTTCAGCATTGGCTTCACTTTTCAGACCTGGAGGTTGCCCGCTGTTCCCACCATTAGCATGTAGCTTATTAGCTCCACTGTTTGTTGGTTGTCAGTGTAAATGGTGAGGAACGCCAGAGAAGGACAGGAGAATTTAATGTTGAACCAGATGGAGGATTTACTTATTATATAGTAAAGTGAATGCATCCAGAACTATCTTTGTTTGAATAGTAAAATTACCTCTAGAAGAAAACTATCCAATGTTCAATTATTAACTATTTTGCTTTGTGCTCTCCTCCAGGGTCAAAACTGTGAAATACCCATCAATGCCTGTATTAGTTTCCCCTGCTCTAACGGAGGAACCTGCCACATCCATCCTGGCCATGAAGACCACTTCAGGTACACATCTGTTGTTTACTAATGTGTCTTATATTAACAAGGAAAAGGATTGAAATTGTGTGTGTGTTTATCCAACCAACCAACTGTCTGAATGTTTCCAGCACAGTTTCTTTTGTATTTCAACCCAGCAACATATTTTAGTTTTTATGCTGCATGTAGGAGATTGAGAAGAATAAAACAAGAAAGTGTCATTTCAAAGATGTCCTTCGGGAATCCATTTACGCTGTGGGTCAAATCTTATTGCCCTTTCTACCCTGCCGCCCCTCTCTATTAGTGGAGCCGGTTTAAAAACCTCACCCTGTATTCTCATCTAAAGGGAAAATTAACTTTACTCGGCCCCCAGAAATATAGACAACCTGATTAGAGTGGACAGACTTCACTGGACAATGCATTACCCGAGATAACAACTTACTTTGACCTTATGATGTGTTTTCCTGCCTGTGTGTGTGTGTGTGTGTGTGTGTGTGTGTGTGTGTGTGTGTGTGTGTGTGTGTGTGTGTGTGTGTGTGTGTGTGTGTGTGTGTGTGTGTGTGTTGTGGGGTGGGGGGAGTTAGACAGGAAGAGAGGCGACTTTGCAGAGGAGGAACCCCCATTTGGGCTGCTCATTAAATCCTCGTGCCCTCTCTGACCTCCTCACTCGCTTAGAGGGATGTTTTAAACTTCTGTCAGTGTCCACACGAGTGTTTCTCAACTGATTCTGCATTAATCTGTCGACACTCTGTTCCCATAACGTACACGTGTGTTATTTATTTTGTGGTTACACACAAATGATGTAAAACATCATATAATATAATATAACCTACATTTGATGGAGACTTTTTGAGATTTTGTGATGCATTTCTAAGCTGTGGTTTCATTGTTAAATGAACAAAGAGAAGGGAAATCTGTTAATGTGAGCATTTCATTTTAACATAAACATGGGCACATAAGTGTGAATGTTGAATCTGTGTGTTTTGTGCTTCAGTTCGGCACCATGCAAAAGTTCAGTGTGTTCAAAGCATAGACTGTATATAAGAAGTGGACGTAGTCACCGTGACGTCAACCATTGGTTTGTGGACTGCCGTTTTGGAGTCTCGATTTAGGTATTTTGGCCGTCGCCATCTTTGTTTTTGGCCGTCGCCTTCTTGTTTTTTTGCAACTAGAAGTGACACGAGAGGGTGGAGCTAAGTACAAACGAACGCTGAATATGATATTTTTAGGCGACCAAAGTATTACAATCAACTTTCATGAACTGAAAACACTGTGAAAGGGTTAAAGTTGTAAGACAAAAACACGGACAACTCCCAGACCGGACAACGCCTTGGTAGCGACCTGTCAATCACAAGGCAGCCCCGCCCTAAAGCATCCCCTGCTTTATGGTCTATTTGATTCTAAATGGGACCATAATTTACTAAATGAACATCATGTTGTATTGAAGAAGTCTTGAAACTAGCGATTGAGACCATAAACTCATGTTTACAATGTTTACTGAGGTAATACATCAAGTGAGAAGTAGGCTCATTTTCTCATAGACTTCTATACAATCAGACTTCTTTTTGCAACCAGAGGAGTCGCCCCCTGCTGGATATTAGAAAGAATGAAAGTTTAAGGCATGTAATTACCTCCAAAATACTTTATATGAACAGTTGAAAAATAAATCCCCACTGAAATTCCTCAGTTAACAATTAAACAAGCCGTCCATCACAAGTTTTCTGTTCAGGACTTTAAGCTGATGTATAACATAAGCACAAACCCACAGTCCATAACGTGCTTGATTCATCTATATTCATCCGGGGAAAGCGCACTACTCTTGCTCGCTCCTTTTTCAGTAACCCCTGATTCACATTCATACAGTTTCACACATTCACACCTGGGAGCTGCCCAACACAATCACAGTTTGACTCCTGGCTGCAGAGCAGCTCTGCTGGAGACGCTGGGGGTCAAGGGCCTCTCAGTGGCAGCTGTTGAGGGAGCGGAGAGTGGAGCTCATGCAGGATCTGAAACTCGCTTTTCACACCTCTAGGCTTAATATGGACATAGTGTCAGGGGAAAAAAAAATATAACTCAAGTAGTAGACCACAAACCAATCCAAATTTTAGAAATGTGATGGATTAAAATGAATATTTTAACAACCTTTTAGGCATTAAAGTGAACCAAACCACATTTTTTTACAATCTTTAAAACTCGTTAAAGGGCTGGAGGCAGCCTTAGAAGTGAAATTGCTTAAGTTAAATAAAATATATTAAATTACTGTACATTCTGCATGCTTAATACACACATGCAAGTTTATGTATGTGTATGCATGAGCACCCTTGTCACTGCCAGGGTCATCAGTGTCTCTCCTCTTTTTCCCAGACTCATGACAAACAGCCACTGTGATTGAAACAATTGTCATAAATATCTAAACCAGATTCGTCTGCCCCTCGAGCCCCTTAACAAGGCCTTTGCCCTTTGGAAAGCTTTGATGTGCGTCTGGCCTTTAACGTCCTGCGTGGTAATGCTATTAGGGGTCTCTTTACCCTTTACAGATCTTCTCCTAATGTTAATACCAATGCAGGTAGAAACTGGTGCCCTCTGAGACACACAGAGAGAACGAGACAGAGAGGAAGAGAGAACGAGCAGGAGACCAGACCCCTTTGACAATTTGACATGTTATATCATCATTTGGGGATATTCAATAAGTCCAGTTAGTCTCGGCTCTTAGCAGAAACCCATTTGTCAAACTGTATCCTTTAAATGTCAAGACTGGGATTTGATCGGTGGAGCAGTGCTCTCTGACCCTGTCAATTTGTGTTTCTTTGTCATTTGTTTCTCATGAGAAAACTTTCTTTCTTCTTTCTTTCTTATTCCTCCTCTTCCTTCTCTTTATTTTCTCTTTCTTCACTCCTGTCAAAGCTGACTATGCAGACGAATGACCGCTTAAAGTCAGGGTGTTTGATCATGAGAAACTAGCAAGAGTACAGTAGATTTTTAAAAATGATCCAACCAAAAAACCAAACCCAGCGTTGCCAACTCTGTTCCAATGAAAGTAACTAGCAGCACAAGCTCCAAAAGTCCCTAAATCTAGCGAGAAAGTCGCCAAGTCGGCGACACTGACAGTCCGTTGTTTCAGGTCTCCTTCTAAAGCCACTCCCCCAAAATTATATTTACGAACGTAAACATATCATAATGAACGTGAACAACGAACATGGCTATTGTTAGCACTCACAGCTGGCACGCCAGCAGCTTGTGGAAGACTACGTGAGTAATGAGTGAAGGCAGGCAGATAGTCTGTCCAAACATTCGGGCCGAATGAAATGATTGGACGTGTTTATTACAGTCCTGCGACAGCCACAGATTTTCTTTTTTTTTGTCGGAGCATTTGATTTATTGATCGCTGTCTAGATGTAATGAGAATTTCAACAAATATAACAAAAAAATGTTTCTAAAATCTTTACCAACCCCAACTTTAATGACGTAACAACCAAATTAAGCCAATTAAAAATGCAACCACTCCCAAAGCCAATAAGGGGTTAACGTATGATTTCTCAAATAGAACGAATCGTACATGTTTCTCCTTGGCAGGTTTGTGATCGAGACAGGTGTACTTTGTGTTAGTGCAGACAGACATCCAATTACATGTTGCACGGAAAGGTTTTCCATTTTCCATTACTCCAGCTCTGTGTAGCTTTCAGCTCATTGTTTTCAGTTCTACTGGCCAGCACATAGCCTGTCGGGGATAGATATAGTAGATTTTTTTGTATCGGGGCTGATGGAGACCAGACCACAGCTAAAAGGAAAGTGTTTAGACTTTATTTTGGCAAAAAATATGACTCCAGTGGGATGTTCATGTTGTTCTGTGTCTGCTGGATGTGTAAGCAGGCAACTGGATGCTAATAAGTTAGCCGTAACAACTTATGTTGGCTTAGTTTGGACTCTTTCTGCCCCTCAGAGGTCAACAATTGCGCAACAGACAGGCAGGGTGGGGGGAACCAATGACTATATGGTGTGGGAAGAGAGAGATGTGTGTTAGCGTGAGAAAAAGTCTGTGAGGCAACAAAGTTAGATTAGAAAATAGTGTCTTTTAGTGTGTGTGCGTGTGTGTGTGGGTTCATACTGTGTGACTCACTTGTGCTGAAACGACTTCCCCCTTAATGTGCCAGGATGACCTTGCTGTAAAATGCTTTTCATTTAATAAAAGTAACTAAGAGACTAACAGAAGAAGAGAGAGTCGTGAGAGAGGACGAGCTGCGAGTGCAGCTGTGGTCAGATTTATCAAACTTTGTGTGTGATCAGTACCTAAAGGTAGTGTGTGTTTTCGAGTGTGTGTGTGATCTATTATAAGGAGTTAACCGGACTGAGATAAGGAGGGTGGGTAGAGGGGAAGGAGATCAAGGGCTGGAGAGAAGAGAGGAGGGTGAAATGAATCTAAAGATTGGGGGAGAGAGAGAGCGAGATGAGGAGGAAGATGAATGGAGGGGAGGATGAGGCTTTGATAATTCCTTTAGAGTTGCCCAGGTGTTGACTCTAGTGGCATCAAGCTAGAAAAAACCTTATCTCAGCATGTTTTTCTCAGCTCTGGGTGGGTTTGTTTTAAAGTTGTTTTTTATCGATGCTGGAGAAACTTTGACTTCTGGTGTTCAGTAATGAAACATCCCCCAACAACAAAGACAGAGATGACATGAATCAAAGGACTGCATCTAAAGAGATGACTGCCTTTCTCTAAGTTTAAGCACAGAAGAAAACAGTCAGAGAGGGTTTCTGTGAAGCAGTAATAGTTTAAACTTTGAAAAGCCATGTTAATATTTCATTTCTGCCATAAAATGAGGCATGAAATGGTGTCTCTTGTTGGAAGGCTAAATATAGATATGCCGTGGCTCCAGTGGTGTATAAGAACCAGCACTAAACCCACTAGAATACAGATTAAATTGTTTTTCTTTAAAGCTCTTATAGGAGAATTTAAAGGGAAGTGAAGTAGAGCAGCTGATTTATCTGTCTGATTGATTTTATTTCAGGTTGTGCAGCAGGAGTGTGTGCTCAGATCTGGCCCGGTCACCATCTTATAATGCACATTGTGTGTGTGTGTAGTTGTGTGTGTCCGCCAGGTTACGAGGGCCAACGTTGTGAGATAAACCCAGACGACTGTGAAGACAACGACTGTGAGAACAACTCCACCTGCATCGACGGAGTCAACAACTACACCTGCATCTGTCCACCCAACTACACAGGTACACACACTCACACCGTCTATTTGTACACTCAGAAGCACTGGTGGACTCGGGGGAGCGGAGGAGGGAGACCACCCCCTTGGTGCTCCCATGTTCGAACAAACCCTATGGTAGATAAAACATGATAAAGTGCTCTCTAGAGTGCCCTTCCAGTAAATGTGATGAAGTACCCTCTAGGGTGCCCTTCCAGTCGATAAAATGGAGAAAATGTGATGAAATGCCCTCAAGGGTGTCCTTCCAGTAGAGAAAATGTGATGAAATGCGATGAAGTGCCCTCAACAGTGCCTTTCCAGTGGAGAAAACGTGATGAAGATCCCTCTAGGATGCCCTTCCAGTGGAGAAAACGTGATGAAGTGCCCTCTAGGGTGCCCTTCCAGTGGAGAAAAAGTGATGAAGTGCTCTCTAGGGTGCCCTTCAAGTGGAGAAAAAGTGATGAAGTGCTCTCTAGGATGCCCTTCCAGTGGAGAAAAAGTGATGAAGTGCCCTCTAGGGTGCCCTTCCAGTGGAGAAAAAGTGATGAAGTGCTCTCTAGGGTGCCCTTCAAGTGGAGAAAAAGTGATGAAGTGCTCTCTAGGGTGCCCTTCCAGTGGAGAAAAAGTGATGAAGTGCTCTCTAGGATGCCCTTCCAGTGCAGAAAATGTGAAGAAGTGCCCTCTAGGGTGGCCTTCCAGTGGAGAAAATGGAGAAAATGTGATGAAGTACCCTCTAGGGTAGCCTTAAAATTGACAAAATGTGATGCAGTGCCATATATAGGCTGCCCTACATGTTAGAAAACGTTCAGCATGCTGGTGCCCTTTTTTATTTGTTTTCGCCGCTGCCCCTCAGACAACCACTGCTCAGATGTTCTGGAAACCCTCAGTCTCTGCCCCTGAGAGGCTGGCAGGGTCACCATGTCCCTCCACTACTGCACACACACACACACATACAAAATCATATTTTCCACTTTACTGGATGGTAAGTTAGTAATGGACAGCATCTCCGCAGTGACCTGAAACTGCTCCTACAGGCGGTTTAAGAGCCATCACACAGGAGAGGAGTGACAGAGTGATGGCAGAGAGGGACTGTGTGCTAGAAGGAAAGGGAAAAATAAACATAGCGAGGGAAAAAGGGTAAAGAAAGGGCCGATAAAGGGCAGAGGCAGTGAGACAGAGAGAGAGAGAGAGAGAGAGACTAAGTTGGTGCAGTAAGTTGAAGTTGAACTGCTGACTGGGAAGTTAAGTTTTTATATCTGTGACAGTGTCCTCTAAAACACACACACACAAACACACACACACACACACACACACAGCTGGTCCCCTTTGACACTGGATCTCGGTCAATATACACACACACTCACCCGCACACGCACTATGTCATTATCGTTGTTGGCATAGAGCAGCCTCTCACACTGCCAGCCACCTTACCACATACAGCTGTTGCACACACACACACACACACACACACACACACACACAGCTGGTTCCTCTGGCTCTGAACCTCCACTCAGCTCAGTGAACCGAGGCGTAATCATCAGGTGTCACATTAAGAGGACAGTCCTTCGCTAGTCGCTTAGCTTTCTCCAAACTCAGCAACCAGGACTGTCACGTCAGATTTGCAACGGAGGGGGGAAAAAAAATCTAAGATTTAAGGTCACAAGACCTTTTAAACAGCTGATATAAAGTTTCTACAACCCAGGAGAGTTTCATTCCAAAAAAGAGAAAGCCACGGTTTAACCATTGGACATGATAATGAATGTGCTGCTGTGTCTTTTAGATTATCAAGTTTGATACTACCTGAAGTTGGCAATAGAGGAAAAGGTCAGGAGGTCACCAATGGAGATGATGCAAAACACATTTTTATGAAATTAGTGTTTGAAGTTATTGAACTTCAAACTTACTACTTGATTGACTCATCAGGAATCATCCTCTTGGAACCATAAATATTTATATTAAACATTGGGATAATCTGGCCAGTAGTTTTGCTCAGATATGTTTTCTCTTGACCAAATTGTCCAGATGTCCATATAGCCCTTGAAAGCACACTTGCCCTCAAATTAAGGATCAACCATATTATTTAAAGGTCCCATATTGTAAAAAGTGAGATTTTCATGTCTTTTATGTTATAAAACAGGTTTAAGTGATATATAAATACTGTTAAACTATCAAAACACTCAATATACGGAGAAATACACACAGCCCGTATTCAGAAATTGTGCATTTGAAACAAGCCGTTAGGATTTCTGTCCATTTGTGATGTCACAAATATACAATATTTAGGCCATTACACGGTTTTGTACATAAACATTCTAAATGTGTCCCAGTTTATTTCCTGTTGCAGTGTATGTAAATAACATCAGCTGACAGGAAGTAAACATGGACCCAAACTGTTGCCTAGCAAAGCAATTCCGTTGCAATTCCATTGAAATGCACTAAAACAGAGCGTTTCAGACAGAGGGTAAATACAGGTATATTCAGACAGACAGTATGAGGAAAATAAAGTTTTTTTTTAACATTACAGCATGTAAACATGTTCTAGTAGAAACACAAAATACACGTATGAACCTGAAAATGAGCATGATATGGGACCTTTAAATACCAAGCTATGGGTGTCAGTATTTTCAACACATTCTCATCCCAACTCGGTTTATACTGAGGCTCTGTCAGACCCCTTTGCGTCTTTTTATGGTTGCAGTAAACATGTGCTTAACGTTGTGAATTAAAAAAACACTTGCTTGCTCCACACTCCTTTCTCTGAGCGTTTAATATTGCCGCGGATGGGTTTAACTTGAAGTTAATTGAAAGCCCGGTGCATCTCATATAGGTGCTAAAGGGTGTCTTGTACGTTGGTATCACACGGTGAGGGCGTTTGCCAGGCCTCCATTGTAAATAAGAATTTGTTCTTAATTGACTTGCCTGGTTAAATAAAGGTTAAATAAAGAGGGCTGTGACAAAGGGTCTGTATTTGACGCCCTGGGAATGAGAACAGGCTGGTATTTCAGCAATATTTTGTGTGTGCATATATCAGCTAAAATTGATCTTTTGGGATTGTTAATATGCTCATCAAATTGTGACAAAACTTCAATGTGTTCTGGCTAGCACTTTAACATAATTTAATTGCTCTCGTAAAAATAATTAGCAGATTAAAAGCTTGATTGTTTTTGAAGTAATCTATTGTTATGATACAAACACTGATCTTCCGACACACATAGTAGGTAAAAAATGAAATTACTCCCAACATGTTTATCGTCTTCAGTAACCTCATCGATGGTGTCGTTTGAGTATGGTAATCATACTAAGGTATCACAGTTAATTTCACACTGATAAATTAATGGTGGCATCTCCATCTTTGAGGCACCTATCGGTAGATTTACTTACTTACTTACTTTCATATCGCTCAGTTTTTTGTACATTTGCTGAAGCTTAAATAATGTCGGATGTGTTTCCCAGCAGACTCAGGCGTGTACCGTAGCTCAGAGCAACATGCGTCTTAAAGTGACTTGAGAAGAGAGCGGTGGAGACAGACAGGGTGGGAGTGGGGCGGCGCGATTAGATTAAAGCAGGCAGGGAACGATGGAAATGTGCTTGACCTTCCTCAATCCCCTCTACCTTCATATGACCAATTTCAGCTCCTGCTTTTACACACACTGTTAACCCTTCTCACCCTCTGAGAGTGTGTGTGTGTGTGTGTGTGTGAGTGTGTGTGTGAGTACATCTGTAGAGCGCAGCCACTGTTACACAGCCTATTAACCCCCCTCTCCATCAGCTCTGAGAAAAGCTGATAATGCTATTCCCTGTGTGTGTGTGTACATGAAGACATCTACTGCACATTATCTGAGGCCTTGAACAAGATAGACACATATATAAATTATCTTTTTCCACCCGTTGTTTTTCTTTCTTTTCCGCTGTCATTTGAAGATGACAGAAAGAACATGTGAAAAGGTTAGACTGGCCCTCTCCTCCCGCCTCTTTTCTCCCTCCTTTTTCCTATGTTCTGTCTTCTCCCTTTATACTCTTATTCTGAAAATCTGGTTGGTGGCATGATGCTGTAATCTGCCTAAAACACAAAGCAAAACACACACATACACCTGCTGATTTAGCTTGACATATAAGCTTTTTTTGAATTACTAAAGAAATAAATATTTGCTTTCTCTCTCTGTGTCTCCAGGTGACCTGTGTGACGAGGTGGTTGACCCCTGTCTCCATGGTTTCGACCCCTGTCAGCACGACTCAAAGTGTGTCTATGTCGGCCGCTCTTACAGGTGAGTGACAGCTTCGCGGGAGGTCAGCACTTAAAGGGGTCAGAGGTCACATCACAGAAAGTGACAACAAAGTGACGGGAGCAGCGAGGTCAAAATGTTAAAAGCTGAATTTTTTTTGTGAAACGAGGAGATTCTGAGCGGTCATCGCCGCCACAGGACTTGAGCTCTTGATTAGAAAAATACACAGAAAGACAGACGGAAACACATGAAACAACACTTGTTTGTTTGCAAGTAAACATGTAATTTATCTGAGGGTTGTTAAATAGCTCTTACACAAACACATGTAATCCTTGGACTAATATTACCATGTTGTCCTGTAGTACTGGCTGAAATGTGTGTGTACAGTTTGGCAACATATCACCATTCTCTCACCATTATTTTTGCCTTTACTACTTAATTTTCTGTTGTCATGTAAAAACTGTGTACCTTAAACTTTATAGATATTTTAACCTTAAGATAAATTCTATAACCTTTCAGCTTAACATAGCTTTTCATAAACCATAGAAATAAACCCTGAAATCTTGAAAAGTCTTGGAAAGTTTATAAATTTACTCAGGTTACATCAGTATGTTTCTTGGGCCATGAAGTGCACTTCAACAACAATCTACACACGTGCATTCATGCACAGCAGCCCACACACAAGTATATTTTATATCACTCTTCCTTTAAAGGTGCTCTATACGATATTCATTAATATAGCAGCAAACAACTATTTACTGGGTGTAAAGATAAGAGGAGTAATGTCTACCTGAGCAGAGTCTCTGATGTCACTCTCCCTCTGTGTATGTTGTAATCTAAGCTTTTTCCGTGCTTTGTTGCAATAGCCGGGCCGGCCCCACGTGCCTTTTAGTGCATGTTTGTGCATGTGAGCGTTCCCCACTGACTAGCTCACGGTCACCACTCTGCGCTGCTCTCATACAGCGGTTGCAGTTGATAACGCTGTCCCGAACGACAGCGTTATCGGCCGTCGCAGAAGCGTAGCGCCCACCCTCCGGTTCCCACCCAGTTTAACACCGTTAGCTCTGTCAGTACTGCTGCTGTAGTTTTCACTGTTACGCTACGTTCACACTACGAGCAACAAAAGCAACAAAACGGCCAGCGTGGCAGCTACATTGTCAGCTACAAGTCGCCGTTGAAGTGATGCTCAAGCGCTCGTTGATGTAGTTATGTCGTTAAATAGCACTGGGAACTGGCTAATTGCATTTTTTTAGATGGAACGGAACAGGGCGAAACAAAAACATGATTGGTTGACGCTTCACCATGTCATTGGAGCGCTGAAAAAAGTTGCGACCAGCTGAACTTTATTTGTAGCACATCACGCAGCGACAAGCGTCGGACGTCAGTAGCTCCATTTACAATTGAAAATTACTTATAGCCTGTTGCTGTGTTGCTTGTAGTGTGAACACAGCGTTAGCACCGTAACACCTCTTCCTAACATACAGCGAGGGAGCGAACTCTGGCGAATGGATTGTGAAATAATGTCTAGATATACTACAAGCGATGTACTGTATATTGATTAACTGTCAGTTACTGTCAGCGTCGATTAAGACCAGTGAAAATAGGTTGGAGGTGCGCGAAATTGCGCATAAATAGAGCCAGGGTGAGTTTTTTTTTCAAACAAGCTACACGTCGCATCGCCTGTTCACTGACACACGGAGCGGGTTAGCACAACTTTATTGGGAAAAACTGAAACAATCTGATGTTCGCTCGTTCGCATCGCATCGCATCGAGTTGGGAAGAGCTGTTAACTGCGATCCACTGGCTCAGCCGTCATCATGTTGAGAGCCATGCAGAGGCAATAGATAAAACAATGTACAGTAAAGCGTCTGTAATCATGAGGCAAAGCCTGTTGATACGCACACACAGTAATCCCATCCATATTCCCATGTCTCTCTAGGTGCGAGTGTTTACCGGGCTATGTGGGCCAACACTGTGAGCAGGACTATAATGACTGTCTGGAGAATAAGTGTCAACACGGAGCGGAGTGTGTGGACGCCGTCAACGGCTATACCTGCGTCTGCAAAGAGGGTTTCAGGTGAGAGTCGCCGTGGAAACACATCATGAAACACGGCAAATGGATTAAACAGACACAAACGCAGTTACACACTGCAGGGCCAGACTGGGAGGAGATGCAGATGGCGCTCCATAATCAGATACTTGACTGTCTGGACCCACTGTGTGTATATGTGTGTGTGTGTGTGTGTGTGCAGCAGATGCAGCTCCATGTGGTTAATTATAGCAGAGAGAAACAAATTCATCACAAGGGACAGAGAGAGAGAAAAGAGAGAGAGAGAGAGAGAGGAAGTCACAGGTATGCAGGAAACAAATAAAGGAGACAGACAGCAGCAGATAGATGGATACCGTTAGGGCAAAAAGAGGAAATTCAAAGAGAGGTTCAGAGTTTCAAAGATGCAAGAAGATACAGTGGAAAATACAGAATGTGTTTGCCGTGTCATGCTGATAAAACGTGTCCATTTCCTTCAGGAATATTACCTTTCCAGCTTCACCAATGCAATCTCCAAATGTATTGCAAAATACAGAACTAAACAAGTTTTTATCAGCGGATACAGACACAGCAAATCACCTCATTAAAGCTCTATGAATAAGTTATCTCCTGTGTGATCTCCTCCTCCCTCAGCGGACTGTTCTGCGAGAACCCTCCACCAATGATCCTCCTGCAGACCAGCCCCTGCGACCAATCGGACTGCCAGAACGGCGCCCAGTGCCTGGTGGTTGCCGGGGAGCCCGTCTGCCGCTGCATGCCCGGCTTCTACGGCAACAAATGCGACAAGATGGCCACCGTTCACTTCCTGGGTCGGGATGGATATGTGGAGCTGCCGAGCGCGAAGCTCCGTCCCACCGCGCATATTTCATTACAGGTATTGTCAACCTTTGACCTCTGCTAGCAAAGTTTTGGATTTGCATATATATATTGGGCTTTGGCTCGTATGTCAACGTCGCTGCCATAGTGCGGAGGTCAGGACTGGCAAGTGAACAGGGGAGCTGCCGTTTTTCTGGATAAAAAGCAATATAACGTTTACATGTCTCAATGTTTAAAATTGTTTCTCTTTATATTCAATCATTTATATTCTACGTGGAGTACTGTAGGTTAAATTTCCCCCCACAAAAACAACTTTTGGTGAAAACGGTTCAGCAACATTACATTCCGGTTCATGGATCACCGGCCGGTGTCTGTTGATATAGTATTAAAAAGTAGCACTCTCATAATACATTTTCCTTCAAGAATTTTTCATTTTATCAACATTACAATTTAAGTTACATCTTTACAATACATTTACTTCTGTAGGTCATCAGATAAGAGCTAGCTAGCGTTTATTATTGTAGCTAATCCTCGACCAAAGATAATGTTAGCTTATAGATCATCATGTCTAACATAATACTGTGTTTAAAACTTGAAATTTATGATATGCGTCTAATATCTAATATCGCAAACAATAAAGCTGATGTTATGTCTTCGGTTTTGGAACAGTAACGTTAACTCTCAAAATGCTACGTTGCTAACGTTGATACACACTCTTTTGAGCGTCTAGCAGCGATTGTAGCCTAGTATCCAGACTTTAAGTAACAAACAAACAAAACTTTTTTTTGCTACTCGTCGTAGATCATAAATCCTTGAACATAAAAACGACTCATTGAAATCGGTTGAGAAATGTAAACGTTATAGCACTTTTACCCAGAAAAACGGCAGCTCTCCTCCCATTCACTTGTATGTGTTTACAGGCCAGTCCTGACCTCCCCAATATGGCGCGACGCTGACGTATCACAGCAACGGGCTGAAGCGTCCAGCGCGATATCTACATATATACATCTATGTGGTTTTGTAGAAATCCTGCGGTCATGCAGGTATTTATAGAAAATTTATTGTAACGTATCCTGCTTCAATGAAAATCTTTAAAGTATGTCGACGTTTGGAAGTACAAAAGCCGTTTTCTGCTGCGCTACATGGAAAACATTTATGGGCTCCTTGAAATAGAGCTGCGAGCTGCCCAAATCAAACCTATAGAGTTGCACGACTTAGTGCCGACGAAGCAAAGCAAACATCTGCTATACCCTCTGTTTCCACACACACACACACACACGCTCATTCACACACATTGTACATTTTGGACACCTGAGAGTCATATCCTAATAGAGAGCTATTTTCCTCCTTTTTGGAAATGAGAGGGCAAGTGAGCGAAAGAAAAACAAGGAAAGGAGGGCAGTCTAATTGATATTTACCACCTGTTTGGATCTGTGTGAGCATGTGTGTGTGTTGGGTGTGTGTGCTTCTGCGTTCCTGCCAGGAGCTTTCAATTTCAGTGCCAAGACTGTTAAAACTCTACCAAGAGGCCCTGACTCAGAGGTTAGAGAGAGAGAAGAGAATGAAAGGGCCACAGCACTTCATAAATCACTGGATGTTTTTTCTCTTTCTCTTTAACACTTTTTCTCTTTTCTTTCCGTCTGCATACCATTTCTCTCTTCACCCGCTATTCTGTATCTCACTCTCTTCTTCCATCCCTCTCTTTCCCTTTTGTTCCCCTCCTTTTCTCCTCTTGCTCGGCCTCCATCTCCTCTTTCCTACAGCAGCTTGTTAGCAGGTGTTGACTTGTCTATGCTCCATTGAAGCCAGAGTGTTAAGTGCTTGGCCCCTTGGCCCCATTTCCACTCGCTAGTTAGTTAGCGCTTAGCGGCGCATGCGAGCAAGTGTGACATGTCAAGTGTGTCTGCGTGGGAGGGAGGCGAGAGTGACCTCGTTTAGGGACGTGTGTGGTGGAATTTACATTTTTTTCCTCATTTTCATGCAGTTCTTCAGCGGTTCGACGGTGTGACATAAATAAATGTAATTTCTCTTGTATTCAGAGCTACATCAACACCTGCAATCCTAACTAAAACTAGCTCAGTTACATGTCGGAGCTTCACCAGGTCGGAGAAGCTGTGCAGATTTCACAATGCATAGACAGCCAGCGGTAAAGTGGAACACAGTAGAGCCCGAAACATTTCACCATGTTTTTAAAAACAAGCTGAAAATTTTACAATGATAAAAATAACAAGTTGTCAAAATCAACCAGTTTACTAGCAGAATCATAAAGTCTAGCTACCAGCAATGCAAGAAGGAACGTGATGACGCTGAATGGTTTGCAGCAGCTGAGAATAAAAATAACAGATATAACTTTTAATTAGTGTTTAAAATCAACATTTGAGAAAGGATTTGCTTATGTCCTTTTTAGCTGAATTTATAGTTTTACTCAGATATACCCAAGCTATGCTATGTTGAACTAGGGCTGGGCAATATATCAATATTATATTGATATCATGATATGGGACTAGATATCATCTTAGATTTTGGATATTGTAATATGGCATCAGTGTTGTCTTTTCCTGGTTTTAAAGGCTGCATTACAGTAAAGTGATGTAATTTTCCGAACGTACCAGACTGTTCTAGCTGTTCTATTATTAGCTTTTACCCACTTAGTCATTATATCCACATTACTGATGATATTTTTATCTGGAATATAATCATAACTTTGTTTTCTTTAGTGTATAAACACCTGAAGCTAAGAATCGTTGTGTGTTTTCGTTTCCTTAGAATGAGCCGTTTATATCTACATAGGTAGTGGGTCCTCTTCACGGAGCCGGCCGCCATGTTTCTACAGTAGCCCAGAACGGACAAACCAAATTCTGGCTCTAGAGAGAGCCATTCGTAGCTCTCCTACACGCTTGACTCACGGGAAAAGTTTCAGTTGGTAGCAATCTCCAACCTCACCGCTAGATGATGCCAAATCCTACACACTGCTCCTTTAAATCATTTTTTGTCTATATTTCTTATCCAATCTCTCTGTCTCTCCAGGTGGCTACAGATAAAGACAACGGTATTCTGTTGTACAAGGAGGACCACGACCCCCTGGCACTGGAGCTGTACCAGGGACACATACGACTCATCTACGACATCGCCACCTACCCACCCACCACTGTATATAGGTAGGCCACACACACACACATACACACACACAGATAAAAGCACTCTCACTTTCTTACCATCTACACTGAAGCATGATTTGCCGTATTCATGTACTCAGTCTATTATGCTGAAGGTCACGTTTAAACATGGTTCAAGTACTTTAAAGGTTAAAAAACCAACACATTCACTCTTGTTAACTCACTTATGTATGCACACTCATTACTCATTAATTTCTAGTGCTTTATTTACGCTTTTGTTTATTAAATGAAAGTTATATTATGCACTGGATTCAGATGATACAGGGGTTCAAGGCAGGTTAAGTGCACTTCAGAAATCAAAAAGCACATACACACATTCACACACACACACACACACACACACACACACATATAGAAAATTATGCAGAAAATAAAGAATTCAAACACTCTACTGCTCCAGTTCAACATGTGTTCATCACTTATTTGTATGCTCCTGTACTGTATAACATTTACAAGATTCAAGTGTTACAGAAGTTCAAGGTAGCGTACGGGTACTTAAAAATACAAAAAGTACACACTTCCACATACCAAAAAGTAAAGGTGTCAAGGATCTGACGTTTTTATTTACAGTACTTAAGGACTTTTCAGTAGGTGCTGATCTGGCCATGTGCACACAAATCCACCGGCATATTCTTTCTCTCTCACACACACACACAGTAGTAGATCCATGTATGAGCACTTCCCTCTATAAACAAACATGAACTCAGAAACATTCCTTTACAACCCCGACTAGACAGTCGTGTCCCTGAGTGAAAGCCACCAGGTAAAACTTCAAACAGTGGAAACAAAAGCCCTCATTCAGTGTGTTCAGCCCCTTGGATATTATATGATTAACTACATTCACAGTTTCATAGGAATGGATATACCGGGGTAAGCTATGGAAACAGCTGTGGTAATCCAGGAAAAGAACATGATAATGTTTTCAGTAGTTACTTGTAGAGAAACCATTTAAGGTTTTTATGCAACATGTGCAGATATATTACAGCATGTGGCATGACATACAAGCAAAAAAGACCAAAATAAACTTACAATGCAACAAGCATACATTACACATGTGCAAAAAATGCTAAAATAAACATACAAGAGTTTTGCACATTGTGCACATCATTGCATCTTCATTAAAACAAGAAGGAACGTAGAGTTTTGAGTAGAGTAGCAAAGTTATACTGTAAATCCTGGTTAAATGATGGTAGGAGTCTTCTGAGGTATATCTATAACATGTCATGTTTAAAGGTTCTCTACACAATATCCAGAGCATTAATATAGCAGCAAACAACTATTGTCTATGTAAAGATATAGAGGAGTAATGTCTACCTGAGCAGAGAATGAAGTTACTCTCCCTCTGTGTGTGTTGTAATCCCAGCTTCTCTGTGATTTGTTGACATAGCTAGGTCGTGCTTTTAGTGCATGTTAGTGCATGTGAGCGTGCCCCACTAGCTAGCTCACGGCCGCCACTCTGCACTGCTCTCATACGGCGGTTACAGCTGATAACGCCGTCCCGACTGACAGCACCGTTGCGGAAGCGTAGCACCCACCGTCTGGTTCCCCCTTCAGGTTAACACTGTTAGCTCTGTCAGCACTGTTGCCGTTGTTTTCACCGTTAGCACCATTAGCTGCGAGCCGCCATCAGCTGTCGCCATGTTGACAGTCGAGGCAATAGAAATGCTCCCAATCTTGCATTTTGCACCTTTAATGAATTATAAGCCATTGAATGCAGTGGCGAAGCTGTTATAGATATGATCCTGAGGGGTCATGGGCTTCTCTCATCCCATAGTCTGTCACACCAGATGCAGACTGCAAGTATAAGTCTGCTATTGGCCGCCTTAACTTAAGTGACTTAGGTGAGCTTTAGAAAATAATAGACATTCATATCGTATCATACAGTATGCAGTATGGATGTACAATGTGTTTCTGCCTGTAGGCCTACAGGAAAAAGCTGAATGTGATGCATTATTGACTCTCTCTGTCCTCGACCTTTTAGAGGAGCACCCAAAACTGACTTGAAAGGTGGATTGAAAGAAGTCGAAAGGAGAACGGAAGGTGTATGACAAAGAGAGAGGAAAGAATAAAAAATAAAGACAGAAAAGAAGGATTGCCCGACTTTAAGTTGAAGTAGACAGTGAGAGAGAGAGAAAGGGTCCATGTCCATCTTTGTCATGGTGCTGATTGGCTCATATTGATTCTGTCTGCTCCTCCGTCTATACTGTCTGTGGCAGGAGGAAAGAGGAAGAGAGATGTGAGAGGGATATATGACACAAGATTCAATCCTATGTATTGTCTCGAGGGATATTCAGTTTGCAACGCACAGACCACAATTTACACAAACACATTCTCCATCAGCAGCAATATTTCATTACCACGTCATTTGAGGACAACTGTCAAGAGGATATGTCACCAGCCTCTAGACTTAAGGCTTTACACACTGTTTTTTGTTTGATTAATTTGCACGTCAGTGTATTTTTTTAAACTGTTGTTTTTGTCATGAGTACTTTCACACACAGCACGAGTATTACGCGGCGAAAAAGCGGCATACTTTTTTCGGAATAAGGTCAATTCTCTGACCTTTCACACAGCGAATAAAGGCATCAACCAATCACGTTGTGCAGAACGGGTTGAGTTGCGCCTATATTTATGAAACAACAACACAAAGGCTCCATTGGCCGAACCAAGATGGCAAACTTTATTACTCCTTTCAACCTTGACAAAGGCAGGCTCCTTCCGTTCATATCTTTCACAATAAAAGCCCTGGACTAGATATAATATTTGCAGGTGAGTCTGGCAGTCTGTCAGAGGTAAATTGTTGTACAGCGTAAACTACTGTAAGATATTTTAGTTTCCTTTTAGCACCATGCTCTGAGTGGACCTGGTCTATGCTGCTTATGTCAAAGCTGAAAGGAGTAATAAAGTTAGCCCACTTGGTTCAGACCATAGACTGTATATCAAGATGGACGACGCGTCTCCTCTTCCTCCTACTGTACAGAAGTGAAGCCAAAATATCCTAGGTATGGGAGCTGCCATCTTGAGATTTTGACATCATTTGGAGCCAGAGTCTGCGCAGTAGTGATCGGGGGGTGTAGCCGCGGTATCGAGATCATCTGCCCGAACCAATCACGAGCCGAGCAAGGCCGCAGCTTGTCACGAGAGAGACTCACAGCTGTCAGTCATGACGTCTCACCTCCTTTTTATAGTATCAAATAACTAATTAAACCAAACTCATCAGAAAAATGAACACTTCAATATACATCAGCGTGATAAGAACTACCTAAAATGACAGAAACCGTCTTTGGGAAAAATGTATGTGTACTTTGACTTTTTAGTTTAGCCCACGTCCCCTCCGCTAACATGGAGGGGGCGGGCTTTATGAGCTATACTGCAGCCAGCCGCCAGGGGGCGACCGAGATGTTTTGGCTTCACTTTTGGAGAGCTGTCATGTCGTCCATCTTTATATACAGTCTGTGGTTCAGACTACGGAGCCTCCGTGTTGTTGTACACTATTGAATATGTCCGTTCTCCACAATCTGATTGGTTGATACCTTTATTCGCGGATCGACCTCGTTCTGGAAAAAAAACCAATGCTTTTTTGCTGCGTAATATTCGTGTTCTGTGTGAAAGTACTCGTGACAAAAACAACAATTCTAAAACATAAATTGACGTACAAATTAATCGCACGGAAAAAATACGCCCCCAGTGTGTAAAGGCCTTAATACTTAACGTCAAACAGAGTTTTATTGCATGAGGCAGGGAGTGGGCACGGCTCTGCCAGTCCAAACAGAGCTGGTATTTCCAGAGTTTCTCGCAGCAGCAGATAATGGAAGGTGTTAAAGGCGGATGGAAATATAACTTCCAACATTTAGTCCAGCATGGAAAGGAACAAAACCTTCAACTTGAAAAAGACCCAACAATACCACTGGTGTGAGACAGAGGCTACCAATCATCTTGACCAAGGTCTCATTTTTTATGGCAATTATACCAAAGTATGAAAATAAATTTTACAGGATTATATAAATATTGAAAATGCTTTTTGAATGATCGCACCAGGCAGGGTTATATTGCCAACTGCAAATGAAGGAAGGAAGGGAGGAGAGAGAGAGAGACAGATGCTGGTGTAATTGGGTGAATTAAAGGAAAGAGAGAAAGAAGATGGAGAGAGGAAGGAGGAGAAATGAGGGAGAGAGTTTATTGCGTTCTCATTTACTCACCATTCTTCTGTCTTTATATTTCAATCAGTGATTTTCTTAGCATGTGACGTCTGGCTTTGTGGGTTTGGCTCCGCTCTGTTCTATTGTCTCTGTGGATAGAGACAAGGTCACAGCGGGAGGAGGAGGTACTGGTAGCCTCACTGCTTCTGATGATAATATGCAGCCGGCTCATAACAAATTTGACTTAAGGATTACGACGTTATGTCATAATATAAATCCTGCAAGTAGCTGCGGGAGAAGGAAATTGAAGCCACAATTGACGACGTCAAGGGCAAGACTGTTTCTGCATCAGGCATTTCAATCATCATTCATTTAAACCCTGTCGTTTTTTTTGTTTCAGAATTTGTATTAAAAAGTCTTGTGCCCGCAGGAAAATGTGCATATATATTTTAAACGATCCTACTAGACTTTGGTTTATTCTGCAGTATTTTACTATTTTAGACAAATGGACATGCAGCGTTGATTTCCTCTGAATATAGGAGTTGAGTCGGGCTTTTGAGTTTACTTCATTTGTTACATTGAGGAGAGAAAGGATGAAGGGAGGAATGAGGTCTTTGCATGGTGGTAACAGTTTAATGCAAGGTGTTAAACTGTTAACGGCCGGTTATACTCCAAAACGGACATGGACATCGGACACCGGACACCAATGTGGTTCTGTTTATTCTACGTTTGGCGTCTGCACGAACACATTCACATCGTTGACGCTTATGGTCCACGCATACAGTCCGCTCAGTCATACAATTTGTGTCTCAAGCAGACGGTCTGCATTGACTCTGCAGTCAGTAGGAGCCATGTGGAGTCAAAACGTATAAACTTGGGTTTTAGTTGTACAGGACAATAGTTTTTGCTGTTGAACATGGTGTCAGCATTCACAGGTTTTATAGCATTGTACATCAACAGTGATACGGCTAATGTGTTGTCATGTTTCAGTGTACTGTTATGGCTCTGCTGTTGCATGTATTTATAGAAAGTGAATCTGTTCTACACCTGCTACAGCATAGTCCTATTTTAAAAGTTAAGGCCTTTACACACCGGGAGTGTGACGAATAAACGAGACAAAAATGCGAAGTACTCGTCTGCGAATATAATGCCTCAAAAACTATTCATAAGGGCAGCGATGTGAATTTGAATACTTTTTTAATACAACTACCGGGAGATCACCCAGAGAGCCAGAGCAGCGTCTGGCAGTCTGAGGTAAATAGTTGTATAGCCTAAACTACTCTAAGTTATTGTATTGAGTTTCATCTTAGCAAAATGCTCTGAGTGAATTTGCCTCTGATAATCAGTTATGCATTGAGTGTATATGTCAAGGGCTTTTATTGTGAAAGGTAAGAACGGAAGGAGTGGATCTGGTCTGCACTGCCTTTGTTAATAACAAAGTTTGCCGACTTGGTTCAGACTACGGAGCCTGTTGTTGTACACTATAGTGTACGTATTGAATATGTTCGTTCTGCACAACGTAATTGGTTGATGCCTTTATTCGTGGTGCGAAAGCTCAGAAAAATCAACCTTTTTCTGGAAAAAAATTACATGCTTTTTGCCGAGAAATATTTGTGTTCTGTGTGAAAGTATTCATGACAAAAACAAAAGTTCGAAAGAAATATATACTGATGAATTAATCGCACAAAAAAACGCCCCCGGTGTGTAAAGGCCTTAATATTGAGTGCAGTCTACAGCATGTGTGGAGGTTATTTAGTTGTGTAGCGTTGTGTTATGAACTCTGTGTCCTGTCTTCATTGACCTTTGATAAACTGATGCATATTTACAGCTTCATTATGATAATAATGTGATGCTGTAGAGCAGTGGCCCTGGAACTGGTAGAGACCATCACCTGCTCAAGAAGACCTCGGCAGGGCGGATATATGCCAAGAGGTCGTCTGTTGGCCATAACAACAACTTGTCATTCCGTCTAGTTTGCTTTCATTTTTTGCAGTTTGTCGACTTTCCATTCTGTTTCTTCGAATGATGGTTTGTAATCTGGGTGGTTAGATGAGTAGAAACCACTTATATATGCTAGTGTTCACGATAATGACGCATTGCGAAAGGCAAGTAGAGGAAGGGCTGGTTGGAGAGGAAGGAAAGAAAGAATGAAACGATGGGCTTGATCTAATTACCTGGTACAGATGGGGAGGGGTGGAGACGGGGTTGAAAAGGTCGAGTAGGAGAGAGGAGGAGAGGACGGTCAGAGGGACGTAGGGATGCATAGAAAGACAGATTGATCCGTTGACAGGCAGACATAGATAGAGAGATAGATGGAGAACAGATGATGGGCGGAAGGCAGCAGCGAACAAGCAGGATAAAGAGATAACTGGGTGGAATAGGTTGGCCGCCAGAGGAGGAAACGGGAGGAGGGATAAAACAGATGGATAGAAGCAGTCGAAATGAAAAGACCATGAGACACGGTTGAACGGCAGGATGGATGAAAGAGGACTGAGGGATGACAAGAGAGATGGAGTGAAAGAGGGGGAAGAGCAGAGGGGAAAAGTAAACCACAGAGTGAGTCAGGGAATTATCCTTGTCTGGTGTTGTTAACTTGACACGGGCCACGCCTGAGAGGGAGACAGGCAGACAGACAGAGTGCAAGAAACACTCCGAGAAGCAGAAAGAAAGTGTAAAAGATGAAGACAGAGAGGGACAAAGAAAGTGTTCAGTAGCACAGAAAGGAAAGATTGAAGGAGAGATAAAGAAAACGTTAAACTGGAAGACACAAATGGAGTATAAGGAGGAACATGAGAAGGTCCACAAGAAAGATAAAACGCAGATTGGAAGCGAGAGAAAGAAACCGAGATCCATAGAACCGAATCATGTCTGAGCACAATGCTAAGCACTAAGTAAACACTGTCTCTATGTTATGTTTAGCATTAGCAGTCTGGAAGGAGACGAGGCCCAGCTCCAAGCCTGGGGATCATTTTACCACAAGCCTCGATGTATTCCTTTGTATGTGCCATCTTTTTGATTGCATGAGTCTGAGCATTGCAAATGGCCTATCTTATCTGCCCTAATTTGGAAATTCATTGTAAACGGACTCAAACCGCATGGCCAGGCAGGCACAGCAGAACGTCCTGCCACCATTCAACTGATACTGTCCAGGATGGCGTAACTGTTTAACCACCACAATCTGAGCACAGCAATTCTGGCAGATATCGAACATGGCGCTGGTCCGTACAGTTACTGCGGTCGTACAAACAGAGGGCCAGGTATCGGTGCCAGTCCCTGGGATGTTTCTGAGCGATCCCTTGGTTGGTTATCTGGTGTAGAAACCAGAGAGCCAGGAAGGGCATTATGTTCAAGCCAGTTTTTGACGACGAGCTGAAATGGAGCCAGACCACGACATACTAATGTAAAACTAACGCTGGTAAAATGGCAAATTAATCAGTCACCTCAGTTTTAACAGTTAAGATTTGGCTTTGACATACAGGTTTGATTGTGTGTGAGGTTTTGATTGTTAGATACTATACCTGTGTGTCTAGGAGATCAGGTTAAAGGCCCAGACACGCCAGCAACAACTAGACAACTAGCGGCGACGAAGGCCGCCTGTTGTGTCACCTCATGTTGCCTTTGTCTTGGCCAAAAAGTTGCACTCGAACACACCGCAAAGACTACAGCCGACAGCAAACTACCACGTACGTTCTGCGCCTGCGTGAGATGAAATAACTCTCCCTACCAGCAGGTAGCGGTAGTCTGTATTCGTCATTCAAAAAGGGAAACTGGAAGACCGAGGACGGCGGATATACAAGCCGTTGTTATGATACGTACACACGTACACAAAGCTGCGTTTTCCGACCATTTTCACATCACTCTCCTTCTGGGACGCCAAAAGATGCAGTGGTGGAAAGCAGAGGGAATTATAATGAAAATAAAAAAGAGATGGGTACAAGTGGGTGAGCTTTGGATGTGTAGAAAAAAAGAAGAGGGGGGAGAAAGAGTGACAGAAAGAGAGATAGGAGAAGGTGTACTAGTCCTTCACTGTGCCCTCATTAGCAACAGATGAGAGTGGTTATGCATGCCCGGTGTTAAATGAACATGTGTGTATGTGTGTAGGACAGAGAGTGTGTGTGTGTGTGTGTTTGTTGCGTATTAATGTGCTGCCCTTTACTAATGCCACACTAATCTCCCATCGGGTCAAAGAGAGCACATCTACTGTTATTCATCAGCGAGCAACAGAGGGAGGGATGTAGAGACGGATGGGTACATGAGAGGAGAGAAGGATGATACAGAAAGGTGGAGGCAGTGGAAGTGATGGGTGGATGGATGTAGTGGACAGACAGGAGACAAAGAGGAGACAGAAGAAGGGTGATGAGGGATGATGATGGATGATTGGACAGGAGAGGATGGAAAGGGATACAGAGAAAGAGACTGAGGGACAGGTGCTATACCTACAAAGTAAACAGCGAATCCTTAGTCAATATTAAACAATACCAGTTTTGTATTTTTACATTTTGTGCCAGTCATTGCAATTTAAGAAGAAATTAAAATATGTGACCACAAACGTAGTAGTTTTAAGCCCAACCATGTAGTTCTTTCCTAAACCTAACTACAGGGGTTCTGTTGCGTTGTTCGGGTTTTTACGTGACATTGTTACATTATTTGAACACAAACCATGATCTTTTTTCTAACCTTAACCAAGTAGTTTTGTTGCCTAAGCCAATCGTTTCACAACGTTAAACACGTGTCATTGCGTTTCTGCAAGCGTGATATGAAACATATTTTCGGCTCAGAAACGTAGCCATTCAATGTATCCGTGGTTTGCAGAAACGTCCAATGCCAACATTTTTTCTGGCGACCGTGTTGGATAGAAGCACTACAAAGTTGAATCAACACTTCTGCAACGCACAGTAACATCAGGAAGTTTTTCGCGGGACTGTTGTATTGCTTTTCATAACATTGTGCAGCTGTTCCTTTTATTGTGTCCACCATAAATACTCACAGTGTGTCTTTTTCATAGTTCTAAGAACCTCGTTTTTATTGTGTCCGTACCGCAAGAACTAGGAACCATCGTAGTTCTTAGTGCGCCGTTTTGAGGGACTTTTTAGCTCCTACTTCTAAATAGGTAATCACCCAGCACAAGAGGCGACGTGAGTGGCGAAAGTGTACGGTGATTGGTTGAACCCATGAGCCAGTGGAGCGCCAGCAACCACCATTTTTAAAAACCTGTTAGCCGTGTAAACAACAGACAAAACAAAACACAGACAACAGCTCTTTAACGAAATAAATGGAAAAGGTTCTTTCTTTTGCTTTAGTTTATATGACTGTGGCATATGAGTTGTTTATTTATTCTTATATTACTAAAAAAGCTGAGATAGTTCGTGAAACATTGCGAACTAGCCCCTCGTGAGCGCGGCGACAGTCATTTCAGCGTTCCTACTGGCGGTGCGATTGCAAACAGAAAAAGGCGCTTGAAGATATGTAGTTCTCAGGGGGAGCTCCGTAGAACTGATTGGTCCGAAAACGCCTATCGATAGTCACAATCACACAATTTGTACATACAGTTTCTAGTTAGAAACAGGTCTTACAAAATGATTTTATTCCCAGATGTAGATGAGTAAAGTGACTTAATGTGTGACCTGAATCTGACTCTTAAAAACCACCGAGCTGTGGTTAAAACAAACAGACGATCCTCGAACATTACAGGTTTAAAACGCTCAGAGGCAAATCAAACGTTCTAATACTGAAACATTATAGTCCTGAAACACCGAGAGCACTCATTCCTAGAGGTCGACATCAAAACGCAACGAATCCACTCCCGAAAAGTACAAATTTCATCTGAACCGGCCGTCCGGCTTTAATGAAAGCTGAGAAAAGAAAGAAAACAGTGAAGGAGCTCGCCGCTCAGCAGCTGCCGTCTCAGCAATGACTAATTGAGGTTACCACGGCAATATGGGACCGGGATGTCTGTCTGCTGAACATCATTTTAATCAGATTGGGCGGCTACACACATACACACACACACACACACAAACACACACACACACACACACACAAACACACACACACAGACATATACACAGCCTGACACACATGCTCATAAATGCACGCATGGAAGCATACACACACATACAGACTCACAAACATGCAAATACATACAAAACACACACACATGCACGTATAGTGTGTAAAGACTACACATACACACACACACTCACACACCGCAAATGTGGTTTAGAGACATAGTAAGTAAATGATAGCGGTGCCTAATTAGATTTAACAGTGTAAGTGGATCTGCGTGGTTGTTTTTTGATCCAAGTTTTTTTTTTTTTTTTCACTTTGAGATACAGTCAACGACCTGTAATTACTGCTGGGTTTGTATTTGATTCAGTTATATTAAAAACAAGCCAGTATTTTGGTTTTTAGGAAGTTCTTTTTTTGGGGGAGAAGTTTATTTGTGTGTATATGTGCTCATTCAGGGTGTATTTGATTCGGGGCTGACAGGAAATTGACGTCCCTTGTGGGTTTGGGTGAAACATGATGAGAGAAAGAGAGAGAGAGGCAGTTGAAATCTGCTACGGCTGTGTGTTTGTTTTTCATTGAATTCCATAATGGGCTGCCTTTTACTGAAACACAAGGCCAACACACACAGTCGACTTCAAAGAACCTGAAATACACACTTAAGTATGCGCTCATACAGATATATATTGATCCAAAACGTAAAAAATGTTCCTCGCGCAGCATCCACAACAATATATACTTAAACATGTGGTTAATAAAGATAATATGTATTAATATGTTTGTATATTTACACGTCTCAGTGAGGTTCTGGAAAACGTCTACTTGTCAAAACACTGATGGAGCCTGATATTGGCAAACACTAGACACACAAACACATACACACACTCCCCTGCAGGTCTGGCATCTGCTGGGACATGGAAGCACTAAACCATTAGTCATCTACTGCCACCCAGTGGAGCTCCGGTGTCACGGCAGGTCCACAGCTCAGCTGTCTTTGAGAGGACCAATTTGACTTTTAGACTATCATAGTGAGGACATTTTGGCCAATCCTCACTTTGGGACAGACCTTCAAAGGCTTTTTTGAGGATCAGCGTGTAACATGTAGGGGGATCTATTGGCACAAATGGAATATAATATTAACAAGTATCTTTTCTTTATTGTTAAATCACCTGATAATAAGAATCGTTGTGTTTCCGTTAGTTTAGAATGAGCCGTTTCTATCTACGTAGGGAGCGGGTCCTCTCCACGGAGTCCGCCATATTTCTACGGTAGCCCACAACGGACAAATCAAATACTGTTAACTTTTCCTGCTTTGGCCGGAGTCAATAACGTTACTTGCTGCCGTCGCCGCCACGCTCTCTCTCTCTCTTGCTTCACCACTCAAAATGACCTACGCTACTCTTACAACAACTGGCTCTAGAGAGGGCCATTCACGTTTTTGCGTCGGCCACCGTAGCTCTCCAACGCGCTTGGCACACCGGAGAGGCTTCAGTTGGTTGTAATCTCCTCACCTCACTGCTAGATACTGCTAGATACCGCCAGATCCTACACACTGCACCTTTAAGCTTCAGGTTAGAATTAGGTTTAGGTTTAGGGTTGGGGCGAGGGAATGCATTATGTCAATAAGTGTCCTTACAAAGACAGAAGTACAAGGTCGTGCGTCTGTGTGTAAAATGAGTGGGTGAGGTGTGCAAAGAAAATCCTCTGCCATGTGAGCTGCTTGTTTGATTTAACTTTCCAGACACTTGGATAAATTTAAAAAGGGATGAAGTGCTTCTAGAAGGAAAGCAGAGGAGCCTTAGAGGAGTAAAAGAAGTAGAAACTGCTGTTGTAAGGGAGGGAGAGGAGGACACAGCAGAGCAATAAGAGAAGAAATTAGGGAGAAAGAAGAAGATGAGGGAGAAGAAGTGGAGAAAGAAAGGAAAGAAGAGAAGGATAGGACATGTATGGAAGAGAAGAGAGAGGGACTACAAAGTAAAAATAGAGAGGAGGGTAGTGAGATAGAGAGCTAATCTTTCAGGCTAGCGGACCATTATTTTGCTTGTTTGAGACCGTTATTAAATTACATGGCTCCTAATGGAAAACATGTATGTGTCTGTGTTGAGTCTACAGTGAAGCAGGAGCTCTTATTAGAGAAACCACCAGCTATGTACTGAACTAGATTGATGTCCAGAAGAACAGTTTGTCTGTTTTTTGCCATTGTTGATTGCATAAATGGTTTTGTTACTCATCTATGTCAACAACATATTAATCCTTTCAGATTTGCATTTTCTGATCATAAAGTAATTTGATTCTAAACTTTTAATCTAATTAATTTGTTGTATTACAAGTCAAATATGGCACAATGAGAGAATGCAAAGTAAGTCAATAATTAATATTGAATACCATGTTCTTGCGTATGTTGTAAACCCTACTTACTGCTTTATATGTAAAGCTATGTAACATGAAAAAGGTCCCACCAACAGTATACGTGCACAGTTGTACTTCATGACTATTTACAGCTGGGGGGAAAAATATGATTTTTCTGTATTTTATCTTTTTTTTTGCATATTCAGTCCCTTTTTATTTTCTTTTTCATTCCGTCTGCTAGTGATGGCGAGATGAAGCGTCATGAAGCATTGAAGCTCTGCAGCAAATTGATTCGCAAAAGGTTAATTTCACGAGGCTTCATCTGGGCTTCATGTGCACACGAAACCATCTATGGGTCAAAGAGTGTAAAACAGGCAGATATATTACAGATGTGTCGCAGTGGTTTAACCGGGCAGAGGGCAGTGAATGTGCTTGTGTAACTATAGGAAAATGATAGAGGGGAAACTTAATTTGTTTTTATTCAGGAATAATAATTTCTCAACTGTGTTTCGGCTTCGGGCGTCTTCAATGACGTCATTGGTCTAAAACGATACAAGCCTCGATACGCGCTTCACAGAAAACTTCCTGGATTACTCAACACCCGCTCCGTAGCCTCGGCACAGAGCGTAACATCACTACCGTCTGCTTCATCTCCATCATCTACTTCTTTCCCATCATAATCTTTGTCTCCATCTCTTTAATCGTGATGATCTCCCTCTCCTTCCTCTTCTTCTAGTGTTACTGCATCTGCTCCGATCCCTGTTTTTCCGCTTTTGTATTGTCAGCATTTTCTGCGGCAGTCCCTCTGGCCCGCCTCCAGAACTCACAACCCCGCTCCATTGGCTGTTAATGTAACATCCCTGTAATCTGAACGCTCTATAAACAGCTGTCAATCGAAGCGCACTCGAGGCTCCTTAGCTAGTTAGCCAATGAAGGGCTGCAGACAAAGGGATGTATTGTCTCCATGTTGAGCTGTGGGAGTCGAAGCAGACCACCAACGGAAAGAGTGGCTTCACTTGTTCTTTTGTGATGTTCTGCTTGTTTTCTCCGGGTTCAGGGAAGGAATAACTTGGGTGAACGGAGGCACAGTCGTCTTTACCACCCCGCCATCTACCTCTCTTCCCCTCTCTGTCTCTCTCTCTCTCTCGCTCTCTCTCTCTCGGCTGTGCCAAACCACTGTCTCTATAGCTGTCTGTCTCCCCTCCAGCAACAAACCACTTAGTGGGGAATCTCAGACACACACATTCACACACGCTTTCTTCCCAGGGTCAGACATGGTGCAAAAGGTCACGATCCTGGTTCATTGCAGGCTCCTCTACAGTGGAAACATTTATTTCACCAAAATAATATTAGCGCTCTAGTAAGAGAATCTCTTTCTTTAACACAAGCGTTTTGGTCGGTTGAGTCTGGCCCAAAGGACATTGAACTGTTTTCCGTGGTCATTTGACTTGGACAAAAGACAATGGCGATTGTTGTTAGTTGTGTTGGTGACAAAACACGTCAGTGGGGTCGTAAAGTGTGGTCGCAGCTCGCCGGCTCCTTTCTGGAGCGGCGGGGAGTGAGGCGGAGGGGCCGTTAGACCCAGCGGCCCGATGTTCAGCTCATTTTTACTCATTTACTCTGGCTCTATATGCTTTGTAACGTTACTACTCCACTGCTGGTTCAGCTGGTACTGCAAAAACTTCACCTCAGTGAGTCCGCGAGTTTATATCAGGGCTGTCAAAGTTAACGATAATAACGTGTTAATGCAAATTCATTTTATCGCCACTAATTTCTCTAATGTATAAACGCAACTTGCAATTTTTTGGGTTGTAGCGGGCTCAGTTTTAAAGCTAGAGTGAAGATACTGGCTTGTCGCAAAGGAGGCCAAATAACGCTCAAAATTTGCGCAAAAGTTTGGCGAGAAAAAACGGGCATGGACATTTTCAAAGGGGTCCCTTGACCTCTGACCTCAAGATATGTGAATGAAAATGGGTTCTATGGGTACCCACGAGTCTCCCCTTTACAGACATGCCCACTTTATGATAATCACATGCAGTTTTGGGCAAGTCATAGTCAAGTCAGCACACTGACACACTGACAGCTGTTGTTGCCTGTTGGGCTTGAGTTTGCCATGTTATGATTTGAACATATCTTTTATGCTAAATGCAGTACCTGTGAGGGTTTCTGGACAATAATTGTCATAGTTTTGTGTTGTTAATTGATTCCCACTAATAAATATATACATACATTTGCATAAAGCAAGCATATTTGCCCACTCCCATGTTGATAAGAGTATTAAATCTCCCTTTAAAGTACATTTTGAACAGATAAAAAATGTGTGATTAATTTGCGATTAATTATGGACAATCTTGTGATCAAGCGCGATTAAATATTTTAATCGATTGACAGCCCTAGTTTATATGACCATCCTGCTACGCTGATTTGAATTGAAATGTCCCTTCTATTCCTATTCTATTTCTATGGTCTGGCCATTAAATCATATAAATTCCCTCAACCCCCATGTTTAGAAACCACGGCCTAGATCAAGGGCACATTGTAATCTCCTCCAAAAGAACGCTGCATAGAGGATGTAATCAGTCTGTTTTACGTCTGAGAATAACATTTCAACACAGATTTCCCTAATTTCTTTTTCATTTGGTTTGGTCGATTTGCAAACACAACAAAACAAGAAAAAAAAATGTTTGGAGTCTGTTTTGTGTCTTGCATTTCCAATTTGCTCTATCATGTTTTTTCCTCCCTAATTCTCCTGTCTGGTGTAGAATTCAACAGTAATTTATCATAATAGGAACCATACTGACAATCTCTCTTTCCCTTTTTTCTTTCTCTCTGTGTGTGTGTGTGTGTGTTACAGTGTGGAGTCGGTGAATGACGGGCTTTTCCACATGGTCGAGCTGTTGATTCAGAACCGCTCACTGAGCCTGGTGGTGGATAACGGCGCCCCCAAGAGCCTGGGCAAGCTAGCACGCCAGCCCTCCGTCGACCACAACACCCAACTTTACATAGGAGGTACGCACACCCATTTATGCATACATCTATAGACACATGTTCGGAACATGCAGACGGTACTTTTTCCTGCCCTTTACTGCCTTTCTGTGGTTTTGATCACATGTTGGCCATGTACAGCAACATACAAATACGCCCACAACATGCAAATACACACACACACACACACTAAAGCCCAGCGAGGGATGTGGTGAGGAGATGGAGAACTGTTTTTGTTCAACTTTTCCTCACAAAAAGGGGCAAGACACGCCCCTGAGAACAGTCAGCCTTTTTTTCCTCAAGTACTAGAAAGAAACATAATGTTGTTGTGCAATAGTGAGAGCTGTGATTCTTGCTGGAACATTATATTTTACTGTAAGAGTCAATCAAGAATGAAACCAGAGATGAGTGAAGTGTATTAATCAAGAAATCTGCCTTTCAATTTGTTTTCTTTTTTCTCTGTTTCCCTTATTTTCATCCCATTCTTTTATCCCATTTCTCTCAACTCTCATGCCTCTTTATTCACATTCTTCGTTTTCAATAACTTCCTGTTTTGTTCTCCTCCGTTTCCCAGGTGTACCATCTCAGGTGGTTGCCTCAGGACTACGACCCGGCCCTGAACGGTCCCCTCAGGCTTTTAACGGATGCATCCACAATGTCCGAATCAACGGGGAGCCCCAAGACCTGAGTTACCGAGCCGCTGGAGGAGCGCGACCACAAGGGGTCGAGGGCAAGGTAATTACATAGGGAAGATTAGTTTTGGGGAAAAAAGCTGCATCATGTACATTAATGGAGAAAGGGCATAAAACACACATAATAAACATTGTACTGATATTTGTCAAATCTTTGCATGATGTCCATCTCCTCTTCTATTACCATTAAAAGGCCCTTTGACTCAGCTTCCCATGATAGTATTTTCCTCCTTTTCTTCACCAGGGTGAGGGCATTCTTGCTGGGTGTCATTCCTGCAGTGTGTGCGCCCAGGGTGCGTGCAGGGAGGGCGGAGAGACGGGCGTAACATGTGATTGTCCTCCAGGACGCAGCGGGGCCCTGTGTGACCAGACGATAGCACCGAACGCCTGTCAGAACAGCAGGTAAGTCGATATCAAAACCTAAAAAAAAAAAATAGTGGACCCGTCCTTTAACCCTGGTGCTGCAGTAGTTGCACATTTACACTGAAAACAAAGATGTTAATGACATCTGCCCCAACATAACTCTAACCTGTCTTCCCTCTTTCCTTCCTCTCGCTCCAGATGTGTTCATGGTCTGTGTGTACCGAAGGGTCAGTCCTACAGTTGTCAGTGCACTACAGGCTACCAGGGTCAGTACTGTGATCGACGGCAGGAGCTTCCAGCCTGCAGGGGGCAGCGCTGCGGACACGGGGAATGTCGTGTGTCAGAGGGAGGAGAGCCCGTCTGCCACTGTCAGCCGGGGTACACCGGGCCTACCTGTGACACAGGTAAAATGGAGAACATTAGAAGAGGAGATGGACATCATGCCAAGATTTGACAAATATCAGTACAATGTCTATAATGTGTGTTTTATGCCCTTTCTCTATTCATGTCCAGAGTTTACATGTCAAGGAGAGATGCTGAGGGAGCAGCTGAAGCGCCACCACCCGATGAGAACGTGCACGTCCACCAGCAAGATTCCCCGCATGGATTGTCCCCGATCCTGCCAGGCGGCAGCACCCCCGGGCGTTTGCTGTGGCGTCACCAAGAGCAGAAGGAGGAAGGCGGTGTTCCGCTGCACCGACGGCACCTCGTACTCCGAGGAGATGGAAACGGCTCTGGAGTGCGGCTGCTCCAAGTGCCCGTTGTAACAGCACCGTTTGTTAAGTTTGTTTTGCAACACCCACCGCTGCCATTTTGTGAATTCTACACGTCAACGAGGCTGTCGCTCTGAGATCTTTCCACGTTGATGAGCACCACCATTATGTGATTTTTTTTTTTTTTTTTTTTTTACACATTCAGTTTCAACGCCGCCAATTTGCTGCCAAGAGAAACCACAAAACAAAAATGGGACATGTGTGCGTGTGTTTTTTGACAGAGAGAAAATATATTGTAAGATATAAGTGAGAAAAAAACATAGAACTTATTTTTATTATGGATTTTTTTTTCTAAAAGATGATAAAAGGACTGATAAGTTGTGTTTTTTTTAATATGTTGATTATATAATGTGTTACATAGTATGGAAAGTTATTTTGTACCTTGTAAGGAGAAAAAATACACAGCAAAATAGATTAACATTCCTTAAAAGTATATGAATTTATATGTATGTATAAATCTATATAAATATATACCCTAACCCAATGAATTCTATATTTTCAAAGTGTATTTGCATGATGTTAATGTGAGTGCTGATGTGTGGGAGGCTTTGGACACTGAGAGAGGAGGGCTGCGTTGATTCCACGACCAGGAAAAGGTGGCGGTCTTTTGTTGCCCTCCCTCTTGGAGAGGAAAAGGGAACTGTATGTGCCTAGCTAACCTGCTTCACTATATAATGGACATCATCCTCACATGTGAGTTCTTTGAGAAACCATAAAAGACTCTTTCCACAGAGATGATTTAACACATTGTTCTAATGTTGTGTTATTCTTTAGTTTGCTGTTGCACACCAGACTTGGAGCCACGTGAGGTTTGACATGTTTTCTATTCATTAAAGTGAGGTATTCCCATTCAAATCAACAATAGTGAACCATACTGTAAATTCAGCATCATGCTGAATCTATATACCTATTAGCTGCTGAGATCTGAAGGGATAGTTCGGGTGTTTTGAAGTGGGGTTGTATGAGGTACTTATCCAAAGTCAATGTATTACCTACAGTAGATGACGGTTGCATCAATGTACTGCAGTGGAAAATGTATTTTAGCCGCCTAAAAGAAAGACACACCTGAAAAAAATCAATATCAGTTTAAGTGTACGCTATATTTAGAATATTTTCACCGGTTTACCTTGCTGTGAGACAGCTATACAGTCTATGTTTCCGACAGGAAACTGAGGCCGTTATCTATGTTCAAGCCAAAGCAACCAGATTGCATTGGAAAAAACAGTAATTTTACCTCGCAGAACATGGAAGTTGCTGGTCTAATGCTGTCTCGATCGGTTATTTTGTTTGTGTTATTGTGTGATTTTGGTTATTTCGGATTCACCAAAGTCTCACAATAGCACAAACAAATTAACCAATTGAAGCAGCGGTAGACCAGCAACTCCCGTGATCTGCGAGGTAAAATTACAGGTTTTTCAATGGAGTCTGGTGGTTTTGGCCATGCCGACCGTCATCTACTGTAGGTAATACACTGACTATGTGTACAACCCCACTTAAAAAACACCAGAACTATCCCTTTAAAATACGTTTAAAACAGATACAAAGGAATTCCCTGATGAGTCATGAGAGCTCATAGCGCAGGTTCAGGTGGAAACAGGGAGACATTTTTTAATCAAACCACCATCATTTAAAAGAGTGACTTAATGCCATGCTGAAGACAAGTGTTTCACTGCTTCCTGTGGTCGAACGTTTCAAGTGTGTATCACTGCTGGGTGTTTGTGGTCAGAAGTGTGTAACCACCCCCAACAGTGATGTCACGGTGCACTGAGGTACACTTCTACATTACTTCAGCAAAGTGAGACGTTGAACCACTGGAGTAAAAACAGCATTTTCAGCTGGTTTAAGTTGCTTTTCACATGGCTGCTCAACATGAGTTGATTTTTCTGACAGGGCAGGGAAGCCATTTTGAATAAAGCCATTATGCCAAAGTCAAATGTATTTGCCTTAACGGATAAGTATGTCAAAAATGATTGACAGAAATTGTTGATTTACACAACTCCAAGTGCCTTGGTGTACTTATTTTGAAATACAAAAAAATGTTGCTGCAATATTGTCGTCGACTGCTACTGAATGTTTGACGATTTTGGATGGATGAAGGTGCCCGTATCCATGACAACACAATCAAAACTGTATGGTGGCCTTTCTTAGTTCCCAAAGAAGATGATGCTTACAGTAAATAAATACCCATCTCTCCTTATCAGGTTGTGTGTGCAGGCCCTATGAAATGTGTAGAAACTCCAAAGCAATTGAAACAATTTAATTGAATTATTTGTTGATTTTAGCCTCATGTTTATTGTGAAACTGCAGCATCAGCAAGAATCATTTTTTTTATTTTTCCTCTTACAGTGTTAATGTGTGATACATTCAGTGTTATATGATAAGTAAGGGATGATGTACAGTGAGTGGGTCATTGTTGTGAAATAAACCCTGCTAGCTGTACATTATTGCGCTTATTACACGGCTACTTAGTTAAGAAATCATTAATTTGACACAAAAATGGCCCTCCAGAGTCCAACATCAGAACTGCGTCCATAGCAACGGTCTGATGTACATAGCAACGGTCTGTTATAAAGAAATAACAGACCGTAGAACGCCTTGATTGACCAATCAGAATCGAGTATTCAACAAAGCCGTGTAATATTATTATATAATGTCTGATTGTTTGGTGTGCTTTAAGGTGCATACATACAGAAAAACAAATTTCCACGAAGCATTTACTGCAGAAATGTTCACTTTTTAGTTCAAGGTGAAGCTTTTTGATCATTTTAAATTTCCACATTGACTGGTGGAGGTCAAATGAGTGGCTAAAGACAGTGTGCTCCAGTCTGATCACAGCAAAAACCTCCACATTATCAACCCAGTTACCTGATGCGTTAAAAGCAGCTTCTGTAACTTTGTCACTGTTTTGGACCAAGGTACCACAATGCAGCCGGACATCAGTACGGTTTTTAACCGCCTATAGATGACTAACATGATTAAAAGTATAGCAAAAGACTATAATGTAACTACTACTGTATTGTTTACTTTATACATTGTTGCTTTGTTTACAACAGGTGCAAAGTATTGTCACACTTTTACAGTTAATTCACAGCTCTAATATTCTGGGTTTGAGACATATCAGTATTATTATCTTTGCCTGTCAATGTCACAGTTTTCCACATCTTCTGATCCATCTACCTGATCCTCCTTCTCACTTCTTTTCTCCATACCTTCCCGTCCCTACTTTGTCTTTTATCTTTGCGTCTTTGTCCAAGACGTCTCCTCTATTTGCTCCAGTCGTTCATTTTCAGCATCTCCTTTTTCCTCATTCTTTGCTCCCATTCTTGTTTTAACAACAGTTTCAGCTTCTATCTTTTGCTCTATTCAGCCCCCTCTTTTCGTCTTTATCCTAAAGGTTTAATTCTTCATTGTGAACAGAATCAAACACCTTAATTATTAGTTGTTGACAATAAAAAATAACCGTAAAGTCAGTCATTTTCATTTTCCAGGTCTTAGGTTTAAAAAAACATGAATATGTGAGTGATGATAATTGATACTTATGTTGAATGTTCAAATTAAACTACCATTGAAACTATACTAATCCTCCATGTCTGAGTCTGAAATTAATGTTTGACTGCAAATCTTAATTTGTGCAACAAAATCTCCGACATAATGTGATATAGTTATTTTTTTCTCAATTTTTCTATCCATGGTGTCAGCACTCGTACCAACTGACTGATGTAATATCAAATCATTCTGCAACAAATTTGTATGTATTGACTGAAAGTACTTTGATTAAGTTATTAATTAATCCTTGTTTACATTGGCAAAAAAATAAAAAAAATTGTTTATAACCTTATATTCCTAAAAGAAAGTAATCTCAGCTACTTGTTTGAGATTATTTAAACCTGCTTCCAATAACAATTCACTGGTTTTACTAGTTTTTCTTTTTTGAGATAATTTCAAGAAATTTCCTGATAAAAAATAGAAGACTAGAGTAGCAATCCAATTTGATTTTTTTAATATTATTTTATGATGATTGCGTAATGTTTTAACAACATTTCAATGACTGTGTTTAAATTGAATACATATGTTGAAGTAGCTGAAATAAAGGCTGAATGCTGTTGAGCCAAGATCCAAATAGATGTCTACAATTTAAAATCTAGTTCAACCTTTAAATCACCAAACACATTATTATATATATGATTTAATAATAATAATAATAATAATAATAATCATGTAAAGTAACGGCTCTGTGTGAGGTTTTCAGCCAAGGACCCAGCACGGACCAGCCACGGAGGGAGGGGAAGTGGGCCAAAGAGTCAAAAGTTAAAACAAATTATATGACTAAATCTTTTTTTTTTATTCTAAAATTATCTTTACAGAGTTTTGCAAATTTGTATGGATCCTTTTAATTTTCTTTGATATGCTCTCAGCAACATGGATGATAAGAGCATTGACAACATGTTCTTTATATTAATATGGTTATTAAATGCTATATGATTATAGGAATATTTACAACTTGGCGAGTACAAAGCTTGTCCAAAATTATGAATAAACCAGGGCTGGACTGGCCGTCTGGAATACAGGGCATTTTCCCGGTGGGCCGACGTCCTTTTGGGCTGACGTATGTCTTTTTTTTTTTTTGGCCCATAAAATAGATAAATTGGCCCATTTCTTTTCCTTAATTGACACTGGGCTGACCCAATCGCTCTGTGCCGGGCGGCCCCAGTGAGGAGGAGAGGGAGAGAGATGAGGGAGGGAGTGTAGAGTTTGCGGTAAGCAGTTATGGGCTAGCTGCCTGGCTCAACATATGTCATGAGAGATGAGCAGTGCTCGAAGTGGGCTGGTACGTAGCGGTACGCATTATTTTAACTTTTTTTTTAAACTGTTTCTGGCACTGTACAGCATGTATAATCCTAAAAAAGGGACAGCAGGGGCAAAAAAATGAATTATAACTGATGAATATTAGTTTATGCTAGATATTCACATGCAAAGTTTAGGCCAGAAAGCAAATTATTCAGTTTTCTTTCCTGAGATTTAAAGGTAAAATTAGAAGTTTAACATAAAAATGCTGTTGCAGTGGACTTATTATTTTGTTATTTTCATTGTTTTAAAGTCACCAGAATTCAGGAAACAAAGTCTCTGAAACTCAAATTTTTCTGCAGGAGGACCCCCAGACCCCCGCTTTGATTTAGAAATACTCCCTATTTTTGAGGTCTCAAGGTTGGCAAGTATGCAAAACAACCACATTTGAAGGTATTTCCTCTAACAGAGCCTTCAACAAAACAGAGCGCAAATGGCCGGTGATGGGGCCGGTCTGGGTCAAAATGCCGGGGCCGATTTATTGTCCCAGTCCGGCCCTGGAATTAACTACATGTATTTAACAAGCATTTGGTACAGTTTGAATAAAGCTGCAGCCATGAATCCCTCACTGTCAAAAATCACTGTCATTTAATTATAATTAGTGTCACATAACAAACTTCTTCTTCTCTCGTCTCCCCCATTTTTTTGTGTTTCCTCAAATGAGTGAAACAGCGCCCCCCTGGGTTGTAACGACCAGTAACCGTCAGTCCGTGCGGTCAAACAAGGTACTGCACCCTTAAAGTCAACGGAAGAGGAGCAGGTGAAGTTGATTAAAACATCCTGAGTGGCTATCAAACAATTAGCTGGATGCTGAACTGCGATACTGCGAATGGACACGCCGTCATGAAAGAAAGGAGAATGGTCTTCAAATCCGTGAGTCATAAACACACAGTCTGTCTGTCTGTCTCTTCTTTGTTTGTTTGTTTGTTTGTACTGTTGATATAACTCCTTGCTGCTGTGTTGTTGTTGTTGTTGCTGCTACACAGGAGTTCTTATTCTCTCCTGTTTTATGTTGCTGTGTGCTGGCTACATGGACACAGTTAAAAGCCTGAATTGCTTTGAATAATTTGCTATTTCTGCACATTATTATTTGCTATTTCTGCAGTGTTGTATTTACTGGTAGTTCAGTCACCTTGTTGTCTGTGTGGTTTGTGGATAAGCCTCTGCAGAAAGCCTGCAGCTGGTTTCTGGAGAGTTTCTTCCTTCTCTTCGTGATTTTAAGCTGTGTTTTAAGTAGTGTTTGTGTATGCATATAAGATGAGAGTGATAAGTCATGTATTTGATACATGCACTGATGCTTTTTAGTGTGACTGCAAACTTAATGATCTGTGAATGTTTCAGTGTTATTAGTATCTATCTAGACCTGTATCAGAGGTATAAGCTTTGTAGTACTGAGTACATATTCTTGTATACAAATGAGATGTGTGTAAGTCATATATCTATGATATATGCATTGTTTGTTTTTGATGTGAGCATCAATCTGTTGTCTAAATATTTAGGCTTACTAATAGACATTTTTCACAGCAGACATTTTGACATGTCAGAGTAAGAAAAGCCCAGGTAACATTGATAACATTAACGATGGCTCAGCTCCATTAATTGTCTCAGTAAGCTGTTCCAGTCAGCCAGCATGCCATAAGCAATACCATAACCTCTAAGTGGAATGCAGCCATCATTAATGTTATTAAATACACATTGTGCTTTTCCAACCATGACGAGTCAAAATGTCTGCTGTGAACAGTGGGTAACCTCCGGGTCTGAAAAGTGAAGCCAATGCTGTGCTGTAAAGCCCCCCTCCAGTGTATTTTGACATTTCTATTATATTTCCTATTTATTTGAGTCATTTCCTGACTAAGTTGTTTGGCCACACTGTTTTTTTTATGAAAAATAACTTAATTTTGTGCTCAAAGTTAAAAAAAAAAGTTTGTTGGTAAAATGGGAATATGATGTATGACTATTGTAGAAGCTGCAAGTCATTCGTCATCCTCCAAGCTGCAGACGCACTCATGCTAGTTTGTGTCTGAGCAGCAGCAAACTGATAAATCTGTTTATCTGTCTGTCAGTTTGTCTTTCTAGTTAGTTTGCTAGTTAGGTGACGTTGTAGTTAGCTAGTCCAACCTGTTGCATTAGCTAACTGAGGGGTTTTATTTTATTTTTTTAGTTTCCTCCATCTTAGTTTAGTGTGTTTATTTTCACAATTGCATTTGTGTGTGTGGTGAACGGGTGCAATCAACGCAGAGGATTAGTCTACATGAAATCCCACTGGCAGAATAAACACAACACACTGACTGTCTCTCTCACTCGCTGTCTTCTTCACCGTCTCTTCCTGGAGATGCTGTTTTGGAGGTTTGCCGGGTCCGGACGACGGGGAGCGCAACTTTCAGCTGAAGAGACAACAAGAGAAAAGTCCCGTTAGAGAAATAAACAAATCATAGTGCAGCCCGGTGCGGTGTTGGTGCTGGGAGCTGAGGCGAGAGCGGCTGGTGCTGGTCGATATTGCACCTCCAAAATGTCCCGAAACATCATTTCAAACACCGGACCTCTGCAACGTCTATCTGTCCTCCGGTGCGTTGTGGCCGGCATGTGGCGGTGCATCAGTGCGGCTCCTTGATGCAGCAGCAGCCAGATGGCCGCCTCGCCAGGAGGAGACGGTAAAGCAGAGAGCGAGTGAGAGAGAGAGAGTTGGTGTGTTGCACTAATTTTGAACATTTTAGTTTTTATGAATCTATTTCCTTTCATTCTTTATTGTAAAACATTTATTTTATAAATGAGTTGTTCACTTTAAACCCTAAGTTTGCGCACAGCCCACATTGTACCTTTCCCCATTAGTTAATGACACATTTCACATTGTATGTTTTGGAAAAATGTATGGATTTATTTGGCAAATTAATGGATTATGTCTGCTTATGATGTTGTAAAAGGTTAGTTTATTTCTGCATGTGATAGAAAATGCAGCCTGAGTAGATGACCCCTACATTTCAATTTTATTCCAGTTATTTCTCGTTAATTCCCATGGAAAGTTTCCACCTTGAATATTCCCGGAATTTTGCAACCCTGGTCTGGAGCAAAATGGTGGACGGACCGACCGACAGTCCAACATTAGAGCTGCTGTTAGCATGACTAATGAAATCTGAACTGCTCAGAGCTTAATCTGGTGAGTTCATGTTTTATTTGTTAATTTATAAAACCATCTGGGTCCTACCAAAAGATGGCAGCAGTGTCAAGAGAGATGAGACTATAGTGTATCCTGTACAGTATGTGCAGAATGTAGCACAAGTGATTTGACTGATGCTTTAACTAACTGCAACTATTTTTAAGATGTATATTTTAGCATAGATGGACCAATGGGAATTAAACTGCACACTCTTTAGTGTCATCATCAGTCTTCACTGTAGCAGTATTTGATGATTGAACGGTGTATAGAAAAGTGATGGAGGGGAATTCACACCCCCAAGGAACCCGCTCTATAAAAGATTCAACAGTTTCCAGATACTTCCTTGTCACTGCGCAGTGTCTTCGAGACAGGTAAATACACTTTTCATAACCTATATTATTGTCTTATATCAAATATGTTTGAATATATGAATGTAATGATTTCTGATGACTCCTAAAATATAATATATAATATAAAAGAATATAAAAGAAAAAAATACACTTTAAAGGCCTTTTCACACAAGGGACGAAAACGGAAAAAACTAAATGAAAATGCGAAATACTCGTCTGCGATTTTTCACGTTCAAACCTAAATCAAACCTACCAAATATAATATTGTCATTCCGTGCATTCATTCAAGTTTGTCACCGCCACACAGTCATCGGTTGAATAAAGCCACACTGAACTCTGCGCAGTGGAGAAGGTCTCCTTATTCCCAGTGTGCACGTCTATGGAGACAAGTGCTCTCATTTCCTATGAAGCATGTTATTGTAACGAGTGGTTGTCATCATTCGTGACTGGACTGGATCATATGTAGCCTATGTGTTTATTATTATGGGATACGTTTCCTTTAAAACAAGGCTTAATGGTCAGTTTATAACGGTCAGTTTACTTCCGGGGCTCCGGGGATTTCTCAAGGAAACACATATGCTTCCATTGCTGCTAATAACAATAATAATAGACTAATATTAATAATTTGGGCTGTAGCTTCATTCATTTTTTCAAACTTTTTTTTCAGACTTTTTTTTCAAACTTTTTTCAGATCTTTTTTTTCGGACATCTTTTTAGATCTTTTTTTTCGGACATTATTTTAGATCTTTTTTTTCAGACATTTTTCAGACTTTTTTTTCAGACACTTTTTCAGACTTTTTTTTCCAGACTTTTTTTTCAGACTTTTTTGTCAGACTTTTTTTCAGACTTTTTTTTCGGACATTTTTTTCGGACATTTTTTTAATTCTTTT
>CAKAKR010036646.1:0-36482 GCA_916700685.1 Adelosebastes latens
TGTCTCCCTGCTCACTCCGGCTGCGGGCGGAGAGAGCAGGGAGACACGCTGCAGAGCCCCGCTGCATCAGCCTGCGCTGAGGCAGGAAAAGCCAACACTAAGATCAGATCTAAATCATGTTCATGGAGAGACCTTCGTCTGGTCAGCTAACATTACTGCCAAGCAGCTGAAATATAGAGTGATATTGTGGTTTTAGCTGACGTGTGTCGCCTCACTGTTTTGAGCGATGCTCGTTCAGGTATATTTAGAGCGAGCAAGCGCGAGCTCGACGCTGACTTTCGTTGATTTCACGGCCACAGGTGTCGCTGTTAAGAAGCATTTCTGAAAGTTACAAATAGTCCCTTTAAGTAACTTACGTGACAACTAAATCAACGTTGACTTCTGGTTTCACACAGGACATGAACGCCGGTCCACACAAACTGATTTTGTGGGATATACACAAATTACAGTGCATTACTTTTCGTAGGTATAGCTATGAACAGTGTATGAGTACAGCCTGATCCACCACCTCTCACACCTGCCCTATTCTTTCTTGCTTCACTAGTTATTAAACCACATAACATTCAATAATGGTTGCTCATCACTTGCTCTGCCTGAATGCAAAAATGTTATCGTATCCTTGGTATAATGCCAACATTTTTCCCTGGCGACTGGGCTGTATTCTGAATATGATCAAAACGAGGATAAGACCCAAAACCGGGATACTAGTGTGCATGTGAACCTACTCACCGATTTAAATGATAACCCCACGATGAAACAAGCAGGTTTTAATTTCTGATTTCTTTTATTTGCAATTGCACACCAGTCGTTTTTTTTCTACTGTATTACAATAGTAGCAGGCTTTACATAATGTGTCAAAATAATAAGCATAATATTATATGAACTAAACATATTGTGCAAAACAATATTGGATGAATCTTAATCACCAGCTTGACTGCATTCAAATCATAACAGAGTCGCTGCACAAACACCATATGACTCCTGAACTTAATCTAAAAACAAATCAGGGAGTATCTGATTATGCTGGAGGTCTGGCTTTGCATTTCAATTACAGGAGCACAAGTGATGAGGCTGCTCTGAAGAGCGAGTACAGAAGTGAAGCTTGTTGCCAAAAGCCGACTTTTGAAGCAAAGATATGGACGTGGACAAGCAACACTGTTTATAAATAGACATGAATATGATCTGCTCTCTTGAGCTACTGTACCATTTCATCACATTCATTTAAAATTCTATTTAACAGGGCCACTTGGGCTGTATGTAAATAGGTCAACTGGTGCCAAAGATTCCCCAAACTGTTACTGTATGAGCATCAGCATCTTGGCACATTTCTTTTCATGCCTTTTTTTCTTTTTTCATGTTCAGTTAGTGCCAGTGTTTGGCCTGTGAATACCAAAGAAAATAATAAGATGAAAATACAAGAAAAGTGAGCAATGGTGGTTCGTGACATGGAAATTAATCAACATGAAGCAAAGGCAAAAACAAAATTGAACATTTCTGCAAGACAAACAGCATACAGAAAACACACTGTGTGTATTATCTCAGACTGAGAGCTGCCAAATATTTTCAAATTAACTTTTGTTTTTGGCAATGTATACTTTTCTGCTCACAAACACTGACGAACCATAACCTAAAAGTGAAGTAGAATACATTTAACTGAGATCGAGTGTTTCTCTTCCCTTACCAAAAAGAAGTTTATTCAAGTATGCTATTAGTATACTTCTTTTAAACTTAAAATAAGAGAGTATACTTTTAGTTTACTCTTTATGTACTTATCAGAGATATACTTAACAAAAGTATACATAAGTATACTTGGCTCATACTGACAAGTATACAGAAAAGTCTACTGTAAGTATACTTGGCTTATACTGACAAGTATCCAGAAAAGTCTAAGTATACTTGGCTTAAACTGACAAGTATACAGAAAAGTCAGAGTATACTTGGCTCATACTAACAAGTATACAGAAAAGTAACAGTATACTTGGCTCATACTGACAAGTATACAGACAAATCTAAGTATATTTGGCTTGTAGGCCTACTTGTACTTAATCTTTTGATCGAGATTTACTTGAGAAAAGTATAATTAAGTATTCTTGCCTTATAGGCCTACAGAAAGGTATACTTGGCTTGTAGTTGTGCTTACTTTTTGATAGAGTAGCCGATTAAAGTGTGCATCCTTTGAAGCAACCACAACCATCTGTAATCATGCTGCATGTAGTTAACGTGATTTCCTGGGTATTGAACTTAAAATATCTCACTTAATTACTTTTTCTCTTATTCCACAAAGCTGTCATGGTGTGAAATTACCTCTTGTAGCCTAAATTAATCCACAAAATCAAACATTCATTGTAGAGTTACTGTAATATTGAGGCAGACATCTGCATAGAGGGCGTCTTTTGCCAACTGTGAGACAATTTCTATCCTTCTGGGCCTCACTGGAGCCCAACAGTATGCGTGTGACCCATATTGCGTCAGTAAATTTGGTTCAAGTTGTTGTGAAAATTCAAAATTCTCCAGTGTAAATATCTGGATGATTAATAAGACATTTTATTCCATAATGTATCCATGAAGCATTCATGTTTCTGTTTTGACCCTACAAAGCTCATTGTCACTTTCACATATTGGCTCCATGTTATGTGCTTTGCTCATGAATACATTAAAGTGGCACTCTTGTTGTTTGACCTCTGCTGACCTTCCTCAAATGAGACACGCCAGACATGAAAAGGCTTTTACCTCCACACGGTCAAATGTCTGTGGTAATTTATGGCCCGTGGTTTTGCATGTTTTACCCCTGGTAGTACAAATTGTGTATGCATATAACATCACTGCCAACCATTTTCTAAGCATACTATATTTTTCTGATTGATGAATGAGGTTGTTCTACCTCCTAAGAACATGCTTCTGTCACGGTCCCTCCTTTGTAAGACCTGCCTACCTGGTGTGAGTGTTTTTATTATTTTTCGGCATTTTAATATGAGTGACATGTGTTTTGGTTTTGCCTGTCTGTTTGCTTGTTTCCCTCCCCCCCTCTTGTCCTCTCTCTCCCTCTCACTACTCACCTGGACATAATCTGCAATCAACGCTCCTGCCAGTCTCCTGCAATCAGCCCACCTGCTGCCCACCAATCAAGTGAGCTCCTCTTCACTTCATAAACCCGCTCCAACAGCCAGCTCGCTGCCATTCATGGGAAAACCTTCCTGCTGCTTCAGCTCATACAGCCTGCCAGCCAGCTCATATCCCCAGAAACCCCCCCTTTCTCCTCACCACCACCAGCCAGCAATATCAAAAACTCCTGTAATAAAATACTTAACTTTTGACCTACCTGTTGGCCAACATCTGCATTTGGGTCCAGCCACAGAAACCCCAATTTCCCTCCATTCATACATATACAGCATCAAAATTAACTTGCACAGACTTAAAACCTGCTTGGCATACCTTATACAATGAACACTTAGGCAACAAAGTAACACCAGTGACCTTCAATAGGACCATGGGACCACACGTGGCAATTCAAAATGAAACAAAGCAATATAAATAATAGCAGGAGCCCTATGTCACATGGAAGTTCAGCATACTAAAGTTTTTTTTGGCCTAAATGGCTTCACAACACACACCATGCCAGAAAAGCAGGCACACAATGCTAGCTATATGACGTTACTAAATCTAAATGAAAAACTAAAACTACTAGATTATTTTGTGAAAACAAATGATACAAGCAAATCATATTGAATTATGTCACATGTATGTTTTGCTGGAATGGAAGTAAAATGTCTAGAATATTAATTTACTTCATGATGGATCCATTCCTAATTCAGTGTTTTTTGTGACATACCTTAATTTCAATGTAGAGTTAATATCTGCCAGTGGAGTCCACTGAACATCCCGTGTCCATGGCAATAAAATGTAGTTTTAAGTGTTACTGTAACACTTAATCCTCTTTTATGGAGTTATTAAATTCCACATATTACAATATCTATTAATCCTGGTCCAAATGCAACAGAAATGATTTTCATTTTCCCAGAAAAAATCTAGCAATTCTGCAAATGTGGCATAATAGACAGGCAACAAGTCCAAAAAGCAGGCAAATGGTCATAACAAGCGAGCATTAAGGCTAAATGCACAATAGACAATCTGGTGGGAACTGAGGCAAAGAGGCCAGCTGGGAGCTGGTGAGCGGATTGGGAACAGGTGTGTGGGAGGGTATGGGAGTGCAGGAGGAAAACACAGAGGACTACTGCGGGGCAGGAAGGGAATAGCAGGCTCTCAAATAAGCCTTTTTTTTTAATAGAAGACATTTTTTTGACATGTCACAGCAGGAAAAGCTCAGGTGTGAAAAATTAAATTAATGATGCTTCAGTTTCTGGGTCCTGGTAGCTGGCTCGCTGTCTCTCTGGCATGGCTTACTAGGACTCTTGAATAGAATGGAGCTAATGTTATTAGTAACACCTGTGCTTTTCCTACAATGACAGGTCAAAATGGCTGCTCTGAAACAGTTCTATAGCTGTGTCTCAAATTGGATACTTCCATGTAGTACACTGTGCACACTATGTACATACTTGTGTGCATGCGTGAATTTCGACAGGGTAGTGTTGTCCCAAATCGCACACTGCTGTTGTGCACTCATGGGAAGCTCGGTACATCAGCTGGTGATAGTCAGAGTCAGCCACGAACAGTAATTCAATTCAGACAAATATTTTAACTCAACAATGTCTTCTATCCGACTACAGTATAGTAGTACTTAGTGGAAAAAAACACATGTATAACTTAAATTTGTATAGTTCGGTGTTCACCATTTAAATGGCAACAGCTGCAGTTTCCTCGCCCGCCATTTTCACAAGTTTGAAATAGGTTGGTGGCCCCTCCCTGCTACGTAGCAAAGATGGCAACCGTTGAGGGGGAGAAGTGCCCAGCGTTCCACACACGTTTTGATTGCTTTCAGTTCAACATCTGGGAACTGAGAGTTCATTTTGCCATACTTCTCAGTGTGAATGCACTTGTGCACTCAAAATAGCAAGTGTAAATACAGAAATACGCAAATTGAGACACACCATATGTCAGGGAGAGTTAGGCAGCGTTCAAAATCGTATTCTAATGTACTGCATACTACATACGCAATCAGTAAATACTGCATACTGCCTGTTAAATGAACAATTCATTTTACCAGCAGACTGAAGTATGCTCAAGCGACGGCCGGGCCGTCTCAAGGCGACCCTCCAGCGGCGTTATTTGGATAAACTGACCACATCTGAATGGTTACTTTCTCGCATGAAAACATATTTAAACTAAAAGAAGGGACATATTAAAGCTGAAGTAGGCGAGATTGGAGCAAATGTGATTAAAAAGTTATTTTTATAAAACGGTCGCTATATCCTGACAGTAGTACATGAAACGGGTAACCTGAAAAAAAATCATGTGCCTCTGTGTCCTCCGGTGCTCCTAACGGCATCTGCAAGTTTTCACAGACCGGAGGAAAACAACCAAACAGAGCTGATCTGAGGTCTGCTGTCCATCTGCTGTCTATGAGAGCCGGCTGTCAATCACTCGCGAACTGATCAAATATGAATCAATATTCTGTTACTGTAACGCCTATTTCTATCCTCAAATGTTTTCAGAATCATCTTGTAGTGTACTGTTTAGCTGTAAAATGAGAAAGTTTGTGACGCGGCAACCATTGGGAAATCTATTGAAGGAAGGCCAAGTTCCAGTCACATGACCGAAGCACAGCCGATAGGAACGCTCTCTCAATAAAATGACCTGTGATTGGCCAAAGTCTCCGGTCACAGGCTAGATTTGTTAAAGCCTGAAAACAGAGCCATGAGGAGGTGCAGAAGTCTAGTTATCTCTCAGAACACTTGAATTACAATATGCTGAAAGGTTATTATGGAACTTTTGCCCAATGATGCCAAAAATGTACTGCCTACTGCCACTTTAACAGCTTTTAGCCTGGCTCAAAATCTCATAAGACTGACGGCCGGTCTCAAAGCTCAACCCAGACGCAATGCATAAATAATAATGGAATAATAATCCATTTTATTTGGTGGCGCCTTTCAGGACACCCAAAGGCACCTTACAAACATAAACATTGTGGGGCAGTTGAGTATGTGCAGTAAGCTCTCGTCTCATACTCAGAAATTCTTGCTAATGTATTATACATTAGATTCTATATGCATATCTCGAGTCAGAATCCACATACTATGCAGTGTGAACACACTCAATTTAACGTCATATTTAGTATGAATGTTCGTATGCGATTTCGAACACAGCCACAGTGATTGGCAAACTGACAACATGGAAAATTAAGCAAGCAATATGAAGAAATGGTTGTAGCAATGACATGCTGAACAATAACCTTTTTAAATACACAGCAAACAGCCCAGTTAACATCATAGTTTTCCTCAACATCTATGTTTGATCTTAAGCAAATTTGAAGTGTTATCAAGTTGTTTTTTTGAAAGAAAACTGACTGAATATAGAATAATCAAAATATAGCATGCCTTGGTAAAATGGTCAGTAACAATGTTAACTATGTTCCTTTAACTCTACAAGTGTTAAAATAGACATGGCCTGTGTTTATGCAAGTCCAATCGAACACTTAACACTCTGCTATGCACAAGCCATATCTCAAAAAGTGCATTAATGCATTGTCGTTACACCATTTTTGCATTAGTAAGTGTCTGGAATTAATTTTATAAATTCCACCCACAGCACTAAGCTGTCGAAGCCGCATTGTCAAGTCCAAGGCTGTTGAAGAAATAGAGGCTCTTTGCTGAGAGATGGAAATTTGAATTTCAATGTTATCAAAGATGTTTTTTTTTCCTCACTGCAGCATAATTTCTGATACATAGAAACTTGCAATAAGCAAAGAGAAATCCAGTAGACAACCAACTAACATGCCTTGGATAATGGCCCTCTGATGCATTGCAACAGGCGTACTGTAATAATATCAGTTACACTAAGCCCCATCTCTCATACAAAAGCACGCACAAAACCGACAAGCTGGTAGACAATCCCTTCTATATGAAAAGATGATGTTGACGACTTGTGGGACCTGGCCACTGGCTTGTTAATGCCTCCGATGAGCAAGCATGTCGTGAGCAAAAGCGTCTTCGAAATAAATCACACAAACTTCTTATCAGCTTAAATCAGCTCGTATGGATTTTTTACTGCATATTACTCAATACCTCTGAGGATGTTATGCAAGAAATATCATAATCTGCAGTAATGCCGCGCATCAGTCAGATCCAGATTCATGCGCGGGCTTTTCCACGGCCTCGCCTCCAGTTTGCTCCGCCATCATTCTGCCATCTCTCCCGGTTGTCCGAGGCCAATGCTGGGACTTTCCTGGTGAATATGACCAGCCTGTAAAACCAACGCATCCATCTCTCTGTGGCAATCCAGCTGAGAACTGTCACCTAAGAATGCATTATGAATTGGAATTCATAAATAATTGGCGAGAAAACACTGTGAGGCAATCCGCAGGAGGATTGAGACGGAAAGTGCCAGAAAACCGACGGAAAATATCTCACCCGTGGGGTCTATAAATATTGTGGTGAAACAGCTTTCCAGGAATGTATATTCGGGAACTATTTTGAGCGAGCTGATATCCAACCAGTCATTTGAAGTAATTGTTTGTTGATGACAACAGATTCTTAAACTGGAAGCTAAGCGCTGCACATAAATTAACAGCTAATCCTGGCACATTACAGCATGCAAACATCTCCTTGTAGTGTAACACCGCCGGCGTCACACAGCCCGCCGTCTCGTAAACAACGGCGTGATGCATACCCCCGCCATATGCTGGCAGAGCTGATGGCTGAGCCAGTGAGGGGAAGGGTAATGGATGTGTCAGACAGAGGTGAAGCAGAGATTCAGGTCAGGGTGTCTGTGCAGAGAGACACATCAGGGCCAGCGCCTCGCAGCATCTCAGCCGCGGTGGAATATATTAGCTTAATGAAATAGCAAGGCATATACTGGCACTGACTGTAAATTCAGCAAGCAGTGCCCACCAGCCCTGCGCATGCTGCAAGGTGATAAAGTGGCGTCTCGCCGGCTGTACGAGGGTCACATAAAAGGGTCTCAGTTTGTGTAATCGACATCATATATCCAATCTCACACTTCTAGGACACGGGCCTTAAATTACTCAGAGGAGCCTTTTTCTTTTCCTTTTTTTCCCTGGCTCCCACAAAAGATGATCATGACAGGGTGAAGTACTTATCCACCACAGTTGATTCCCTTATTCTAAAGCATTTTGTGCTAATGGTGGGACATACTGAAAGAGCCTTGGGTAAATGGTTATAGAATGTTTAGTAAGTGGTTTAAACTGTCTGCAATTTGGCTTTGTAAGGAATCCAGAGGAAAAAAAACAGTTACACTTTCCTTGAACTCTCTATCATTGCCTCAGATGCCTGCCAAGCTGTCTTCACATTTTTACAACCTCTATATAATGTATATAAAGAGTAATGAAAGTTTGACTACGCCGTAAAAGAGAAGCATTATTTTTGGCCGTTTTACACAATGCGCCTTTAATAGGGCCTATTTCTTTTTTTTGTGTCCGGAGAAACGATTAAGTGTCATTGGTGTCTGAAAACATCCATTTCTTCCACAGTAATCCTTTCGGAGGAAAGTGTGTGACATTTATATATTTCAAACTCACAGCTTTGAGGGAAAGCAACAGTATAACGCATTGCTTGGCCGATACAGCTTGACATTGCAATCCCCTTGCCGTCGAGTCCTAAATTCACCCGGCAAAGTTTTCCCAAACCGAGAAGTGGAGCATTTTTTTTTATTAGACAGCGCGTCTGCACTTTGATCCTCAAAACTTACAGGGTTCAAAAGCTGCATAAAAGAGGGTTGTATTCCCTTTGAAGTGGCATCTATTTTTAGACAACATTTGACATCTCACGTTTGAAAAACATCCAATGTCCAGTTTCAAAGGTAGAGTCATTCTGTTTAAGAAATGTTGATGATTAAGTTTTGTGCGTTTAAAGCTTCAGTAGGCAGAAAGTTTTTGGCATCATTGGGCAAAAAATTCCATAATCACTTTTCAGCATATTGTAATTCAATGTTCTGAGAGAAAACTAAACCTCTGCATCTCCTCATGGCTCTGTTTTCAGGCTTTAAAAAATCTAGTCTGTGATGGGAGATTTCAGCCAATCACAGGTAATTTCATTAAGAGAGCGTTCCTATTGGCTGTGCTCCAGCTGGTGGGCGGTGCTTTGTATTTCCTCAACTGATCTCAATATGGCGGCCGGGTCACGAACTTTCTCATTTTACAGCTAAACGGTAGACTACAAGATGATTCTGAAAAAATTTGAGGATAGAAATAGGCATTACAGTAACAGAATATTGATTCATATTTGATCAGCGCTGCCTAGTTTGACTGTTTGATTGGAGTTTGCAAGTGATTGACAGCTGCTCAGAGACGACAGTCTCCGGCTTGTCCTGATTGGTTGTTTTTCTCCTGTCTGTGAAATCTTGCAGATGCCATTAGGAGCACCGGAGGACACCGAGGCCCATGATTTTTTTTTTCAGATTACCCGTCTCATGCACCACTGTAAGGATATAGTGACCGTTTTATTAAAACTAACTTTTTTATATATTTGCTCCAATCTTGCCTCCTGCATATTCTCAAGGTTTACTCATCTGAGAGCGTGACAAAAATAGTCATGGCGACAAAGATATTTTTATTGTAAGGTGTCGGAACAAAAAGTCATGTTTTGTCACTGGAGTGCTAAACAAGCTTGTACTTGTAAATGAATGTCCTCGACCATGTGACTAAGATTTGCAGAACATATCAAATAATCTTTCGCCCAACAGAGGAAGCTGGGCAACGTAAGACATAATTCCCAAGTGTTCCCAAGTAAATGTGTTTAATTTCCTCTTTGAATACTGCAGTGTTTGCCACAATGAGGAGAAGGCTGGGATCAATAGCCCTGCCATTTCATGCTATTTCCTGAATGCTTGCCTTGGTGCCAGTTCATTTTCTTAATGAGCATCTGAATGACTAATTCTGATGCTCATTAACAAAAGCATCCTCACAATTAACCCTTGAATCCCATAGGGGTCCTCAGGAGAAACATGAAATCCTCTGCATATTGTGACCGTGATTGTTAAAGCTGCAGTGTGTAGAAATGGAGCAAATATGATTTAAAAAAAAGTTATTTTTATAAATTATAAATCTCTATATCCTGACAGTAGTGGGATGAGACAGGTAGTCTGAAAAAAATCATGTGCCTCTGTGTCCTCGGGTGTCCTTCCGTGTTCCTTATGGCATCCGCAAGATTTCACAGACCAGAAAACAATCAATCAGAGCTGAACTGTAGTCTGCCATCCAGCTGCCATCTATGAGCCGGCTGTCAATCACTCGCAAACTCCAATCAAACGGTCAAACTAGGCAGCGCTGATCAAATATGAATCAATATTCTGTTACTGTAATGCCTATTTCTATCCTCAAATGTTTTCAGAATCATCTTGTAGTGTACTGTTTAGCTGTAAAATGAGAAAGTTTGTGACCCGGCAGCCATGTTGAGATCAGTTGAGGAAATACCAAGCACCGCCCACCAGCCGGAGCACAGCCAATAGGAACGCTCTCTCTCTGAAAAGACCTGTGATTGGCCAAAGTCTCCCGTCATGGGCTACATTTTTTTTAAAGCCTGAAAACAGAGCCATTCAAGTGCAGAAGTCTAGTTATCTCTCAGAACACTTGAATTACAATATGCTGAAAGGTTGTTATGGAATTTCTGCCCAATGATGACACAAATATACTGCCTACTGCCACTTTAAGTAGACAAACTGGGTTGGTTTGATAAGAACTAGGGGCCTTTGTCACTCCACTGAAACGTCAAATAAATCACATTATGATGGAGAAGGAGGCTTCAAGCTGAATGCTAAAATCTATTTAGAGCTTTTGAAGCATATATGTCTTTGCATAAAACAACCAAACTACATAGAAATTGTAAATGCAAATATCATTTCTATCTGTACAATATTGCAGATTTCAGCTGCTAGCAATGTAAACAAAAGGAATCCTTGGGGGGACAAAAACTAGGACATTTAAGGCAGCTGTCATCCCAACGACATATTGCTGCTGTCATACGAAGACCTTTCAGAATGATGGATGAACTCAGACAGAACAGCGAGATGGTCAAGATGAAAACAAGACTGTTTTCCACAGATCCTAATAAAATGGCACTGGAGATACGAGGTCTTCACACGACAGCAGTTGATCATCAGTTTAAGATTCGTCTTGAGCAGCTAATTGTCGCTCTTGATCATCTGACGCTGAAATGATAAATTAAGATTGCTGCCATGATTGGTGGCGGGACAGCAGCTCTCATTTAGAGCTCATGTTATTCCTTTGGTTATCCCTTTGGTTTGAGCAGGGATTTCTCTTATTCAGCAGGGAGCGTGTCCTTCACCAGGCAGCAAGTCTCTAATGATCTCTCAGTGGAGCCGGCAGTCACACTTCTCATTATGAAATAGCAGCGCCTGCCCGCTAGTACTTCACTTCCACACTTTAAAGACATACAGTACAGTTTTCTTGGAATTCTTGTCTGTAAAACCTGAATATAAAAAGAGTAAACACAAGGTTATATGTAGGAATTAATACCACGTTGAAATTGAAGCTACAGTGTGTTTTTCATTGATGTATTTTCGACAGTAAGAGTAAGTGGGTTAGGGGACCTTTGTCGTCATGGTTACAATAATGACCACAGAGGGACCAGCATGTGGTCATGAGTAACCGACAACATCTACTGTCAGTAAGAAACTAACAGCAGCCTCTAATGTTAAAGTACAACCTTATCTTGTTTTAAAGGGGACATATCACGCTCATTTTCAGGTTCATATGGATTTGGGGTTTCTACTAGAACATGTTTACATCATTTAATGTTCAAAGAACACATTATTTGTGTTATTATTATTATTTGTTACCTGTATTTACCCTCTGTCTGAAACGCTCCGTTTTAGCGCCTGTCTCTTTAAGACCCCCGCCTGAAAAAAGCCCAGTCAGCTCTGATTGGCTTGTGAGAAAAATATAGTGCAGCTTTACCAGAGTCTTCCACATGCTACTAGCTTGACAGCTGTGAGTACTAACTATAGCCATGTTTGTTGTTTACGTTCATAATGATAATTTTGGGGTAGTGGTTTTGGAGGGAGGCCTGAAGCGACGGACTGTCAGTGTTGCCGACTTGGCAACTTTGTCGCTAGATTCAGGGACTTTTGGAGCTAATGCTGCTAGCTACTTGATTTAACATACACTTGCTAGTTTCTTAATATTACCAATCCTAGCTTTAACCTAGCATCTGTGTTTCCAGGTAACCACTCTGGCACTCAGCATTTAGTAATATCACCATAAAAAAGTAGATACAGGTGTTTTTTTCAGGTAAAACATACGCATGTTTGGAATTTTACTTGGCGATGGAAATTTGTTATTGTCAGTGTATTAAAAGGTAATAACTGTTGCCTCAACCTGTGGATCAGCATCCAAAACTATGTTGAGACCATTCATCTTTTGTCAGATCTGCCCAATTCCAAGCCACATATTTTGTTAACTTCTTCTAGGTAAAGTTACTTCCGTTTGCCAGAGGTACACCAAAAGTACAAGGCCAGAGAGTGCGCTCTTTACACATCAGATCGAACAGAGCTACACTTTAGAGGCACATTTATTAATTCTTAAAATGTGTATTTATGATGGAAAACTGTTTGCGGCAGAATGTTGTCTCTCAATTTTTTTTTCGTGTATTCATTGGGGCCAGTTACCCTTGACATGCATTTGAAACACTAGAAGAGAGCGGAGCTGCAGGTTTGCTGTGGCCAGCATCCCTGAGCAAAACAACTTAATGGTCTATTCACAAGCTGATGCGTGACCTTGTCTTCTATGTCCTCAGAAGTTCCAAATACAGCTGGAATCGCCCCTAAAAGCCAAAGGGATTGCTTTTCCATTAAAAGTGGAGTGACACTGGTTTTATGTTTTTCTCTCTCCTTTGTTACAACCTCTGCAAGGGCACGGTGCATCTCTAGAGTTGTTTATGAATGTTACAAGTGGATTTAAAATAAATCTTTTTGTGAGCACTTCCCACATACTGTATCTGTGTGAGTCACTATGTTATTCCACACTGAAGCTGTTTTTTATTTCAGTCCTGCAACATGGGTTACTGTTTGATTCATGGATTGGTTTTAGAAAAACCTCCCTGACTCCTCTTTGCTTCGCATTCCTGTTGTCGTGACATTTTGTGATCCTGCCGTCTTTCACATCTCCCAATAGACTCTGTAATATCTCCAACATTTTATTTGCTAATGTTTAACTTGTGTACGCTCTAAGTGCTGTCATGTCCGCCCACGCGCTAATCCTAAAGTAACATGTAGCATTAAGACAGAACAATAAAGAAAATATGCCACCTCCCTTTATTTCTTTCCCCACCAGGCAACTTAACGGTTTAAACATAAACAGTTTATAATAATTGTGCGCTGCTCCCACATACAAACTAGCTTTCTGTTTTAAAGCTTCTCATGCAGGTATTTGCTGCAGTAATTTGCCTGCTTGCAGAAATGCCACAGCGTACTGAGGCTCATTATAATGTACAAAAATACCTGGGGAAAGAGATGCAGATGTTCTATAAGAAGCAGCAGCAGGACTAGGAATAGCACCGGTACAGTATCTGATGACTTCAAAGCCAAAATAACAGACTGAGGAGGATACAGGTGTGTGTGTGTGTGTGTGTGTGTGGTGTGTGTGTGTGATGTGAAATGGATGGAACGATTTAGAAACACTGTAACCTCAAAAAGGTATCTGGACATTGGGACTTTTATTTTCTCAAAATGCCTTCTGGATTCCAGGGGGGAAAAAAAGCTTCAGATCAAATTCAGCAGGGTTACACTTCATCAATCTCTGTTGTGCAGTGTGTTTCAGAAGATATATTGTGATTAACTGTTGTAATTTACTTTCTGGTACACTCACTTTCTGCTTTGTCTTTACTTCCTCAACACCACTTCTTCCTCACCTCCCTCAATTCCCACAGTATCTTTTGACGACCTCCAGAGAGCAGAATTGAACTTGTTGCGTTAAGCTGCGGGTTGTACAAAAAAAAAAGCAAGTCTGTAATTTTCTTGTCGAGATAAAGTAAATTGTGTCCTTAACACAACCTCTTCAGGGGCTGCATTGCATGCTGGTCTACTGGGGCCTCTGTGTGGGGAGAAATTAGTATCTTTGACTCTCTTACAAAGGATTTCTCCTGATTATTGAACAGCGGTCCAACACAGTGTGTTTAGAAAACAAAAAGCCTGTGCCTTTTGAAAAGGTTTCTGCTATCAACTTGCTGCACAGTTGCACTAGCGTGACATTATGTCATATAAATTTGGCGAGTGATCCACAGTATTAAGAAAAATACTGTATGTAATAATGCCAAAATATGTTTTGAGCCCAGGTTTTATTTAAATCACTAAAAACAAATAGCTCTAAGAACAAAACCTCTTTATCCTTAAAGTATTTATCTTGAATCTTTTAATTTAAATAAAGGTCCAGTGTGTAGGATTTAGTGGCATCTAGTGGTGTGGCTAACTGAATAGTGTAAGGTAAACAGGGATGTCATAAATGTACATGCGTAATGAGAAGTAATAAATATGTACAGAGATGTAAACCGGTGTAAAAACAGTGAGTAAAAGTATAGAAAGGTAAAGTTGCAATATAATGGTAAAGTGACAGTGTCAAAGTGATGAGCTCAGGAGCTCAGGAGTTGAAAAGTCTCCTGTCCTGTGGGACAAAGCTGTCCCTGAGCCTGTCTGGTGGTGCGGGACCGGATGCTGTGGTCCCATCTGCCAGACGGCAGCAGGCAGAACAGTTTGAGGCTCGGGTGGTCGGGGTCTCTGATAATTCTCTTGGCCGTCTTCCTGCATCGCCAGGTGAGGTCCTCCTTGAAGTACCATATAGACATTTTAGTTCCCAAAATGAGCTAAAATTGAGTTATTGACAGAGCAATGTTAAACTTTTAATGTTATTTTCAGCAGCTTTCAGCCAATTATATCTAATTATATCGGTCTATGACACTGAGAACAGCACCACCAGCTTTGGTCTGCTAAGTCACCGTAGTGTGGAATTAAATAAATGAACCAATGAATAAAAGTAAACAGCTGACACATAAATGTGTGGTATCCAGCAGTAGGCAATTTGTTAATTTCTAACAGGGGTGACGGGGCTGGTTTGTTTTGTCCCCACCCCCAGAAAAAAGTCACAATTACAAATCAGTCTGCTACTTCAGCACCACGGACAGCGCCACGGATTCAACAATACACAGCACAGTGACAGCTGTGAACACTTCTGTTAATGTGCTGCATATCATTGTAGACCAGTTTGTGTTTGTTGTTTGAACGTGTGCATTGACCAATATTAACAACCGAGAAGTAAATAGACGGGAGCAGGTAAAAACAGGATGTTCGGAGAGAGGAGGTAATGGAGGTTATTTTGCCAGGGACCTAATTGTAATAGATAATGAAAAGGTCAAAATGTCAGTGGAGGAACTGCAGCTGGGTTTATAATACTATGTTAACCATTGCTATCTGAGGAAATTGATTCAATTACCCACTTAACTTAAGTGTGAACCCAGTCAGGAGGGAACACATCCCTACCATTAGCCTCCATTCAACAAATTACAGCTTTGGCTCTTTGCACCAATATATTAATTTGAGTCTCCGTGCCGTGGCAGAGATCTGTCTGAAAACGTGTTTGTGAAAAGACAGCGAGCCACCAAGTGCCACGAGATATGCAACCAAACTGAAGTCATTAATAATACAGAATCTGTCATGCTGAGGTGGACTGAGAATCTCCAGAACTGCTCACATTTCAGATCCCATTTTTGCCACCTCACAGCAAGAATTTGCCGCCACATTCAATCCTACCTCCAAGAGAAATAAACCAATTAAGGCGGTCCAATTAAAACACAATTCCAGCTGAGACCAGCATGCCTTATGCCTAATGGTTGTGTTGTAATTAGCTCCAGAGAGATAGGCCTCCGGGATGCACTTTTCTGGACTGTTACACATACACACACACGCTCCATCACTTATTCTGGGCATATGCTATTACACCTTGAAGGGTATTGATCTGGAGGAAAAAGTTTTCAGCAAACAGTGGCTTTCTCGCAATGTCATGGTGGAAAAGCTGTCATATTGTCAGAGCTGTAACACTGTAATTGGCTTTCTCATATACACCCACATCCTTTTAAGACATGAAAATATCTGTATAGTCTGTGCGCACACAAAACCGCCTTCAGTCACAATTGAAAAGAGATAGAAATCAAAAGAAAGCGAACCGGGCTTCATATTTCCAGCGTGGCTCTTTATGAGAACAGATGACTTTAATGGCTGCTCTATATGTGGTCTGGTCACACTCAAGGCTGTTAGTCGGCAGCCGCCAAATGGAGGCGAAAATTACATTTTCACCTTTCACATATGTGTTCCGCTAAATGATCAGTATTGATTGGGCGCTTCATGTAGCAATACCTGCATGATAATATATTCCCCTCAGGGCCGTCACCACGATATTACACTCATATTCGTCCGTGACCTCGCGGAGGGGTCAGGTTTAGACGAGCAGGGGTAATAATTGAGATAATTACAGCCAAATGCAGGCAAAAACCAAACAACACATGCATCATACAGTAGGTGTGTGGAGCGATTGTGAGAATTCATAGTGCGGCGGCGTGCACCACACGATCAGTTATGATTTATTGATTGCCCCTCGTGTAATGCGTAATGCAATTGCTTTTTATTGCTTTACATAGGCCGGGGCTAATAAAACATCCTGACAGTCAACACAACGTGACACGTGAAAAGGTCTGGGAAAGTGCTGTGAGATTAAGAACAAAGAAAGAGTTTGTGAGAGCTCACAGAGAGAAGAAACTGTTGTTTGAATTTTATTGATTACTATTGAAGTTCATATTGAATCCTGGAATCCTTAGGTTTTTTAGTTTCATATGATACCAGTACCTTCAATCTAGCTTTAAAACTGAGCCTGCAAGTTGCGTTAATGCGTTAAAGAAATAATTGGCGTTTAAACTAATTTGCATTAACGCTTTATTATCGCATTAACTGCCCTAATTTTTACACAAATCCAATTTCAATTTTATTAAGTGATTCCTCAGCCACAGCGCTATTTACTTTGTGTCCAAACAAGAGCAAAAAGTTTACTTTGTTTATACTTATTTGATGCGTACTACGAAATTACAAGCAAGCCTAAGAGTCAAACTACAAATCTGAATTTCACCTCATTTTGACTCATTTTTGAGATTGCATTCTTCAACTAAAAAGGAACTGTCATAAAATCTTAGTTTCCTTTGGTCAGTTCTTCTAATGGCTACTGCAAGTTCATATGGAGCCATTGTGGTTACATGATGCATACCCAGGATTAAATAAACATGTTTCCAGCTTCAATTGACTCAAACTAAACAGCCCTAAGTTTGACTAAACTCTTCCAAACATGATCGTTCGGAACACACTGTGGGAGATTCTGCCGAGAAAATAAAAGGAGAGGTTTGTTGGTTTTGGCTCGCTGATAGTCCCTCTGGTTCCCCTTTTCATTTCTTAAAAAAATGCTAATGCATCTGTGTCTGGGTTGTGTGGAAGATCAAGAGGAGGATGAGGAGGATGGGGGCGGCTGAGGAGCGGGAGAGTGAGGAATGCGTCGGTGTAGGCTCCTTTCATTTCGCAGGGAGCCGACGCGGGAGACACACAGCCGTCAGGCTTGGGAAGTTGAGCTTGGGAAAGGCTTGACAGCAGAGCCCTGGGCAACAGAGAGGAGTGTATCCTCTGCTACGGTGCCATGAGAGAGACAGAAGAGTGCGAGTACAGATAGAGGAGTGAGAAGAGATGAAAAAGGGAGATGGAGGAGTGCTGGTAGGGGGGCTTTAAAAGAACGGTGGTGTGAGAAGTCGTGGAGGGAAGGAGGGAGGAAAGAAGGGGAGAGAGAGAGGGGACTGTGTTCTGCAGCCATCTGGCCCATTCACTGATCCAGAACGTTGACACTGGCAGCTGAAGAAGAGGAGAGGAAGGGGAGTCAGGGAGCTGAGGAGTCCTCGCTTCTGTGTCTGAAGAGAGAAGTCTGTTTGTATTACTTTAATCTTATTCAGAGTGCTACACACACAAATACATGTATATAGTGCACTGTATAATATTAGGTGGCATTTTTTAATCTCAGACTTTGCCAGACAGACAAGTGACACCTCCGTCATCATAACGACAACAAGCCGATCCGTTCTCTCGGCTCACGGAAACTTACAACTAACCACACAGGTGAAGATAACGCCTTTGGCTGAGGCAAAAGCTCGTCTTTTGTGTGTGAGTTTGAATTAATTCTAAGAGAGAGCAGCGGTGCGGTGAGGCTGAATTGCAAAGATATGTTAACCAGAGTCAATAAAAACTTGCAGAGCACATGTACAGTATATCACACTGCACAGCAGGTAGTTTTCCTGTTGAAAAGGCGCCACAGTAGTATCAAGGGAGCCTTTGTGAAGGAGGGAAAAAAGCAAAACATTCTACTTTCTCTACACATTGTGAGCAATACCGCGAGTTATCGTTATTTGCCTCCGCCTGGCGACAAGTTGAATATTCATGATTTATAATTCCATAATGGAAAATTAGGATTTATCCTCTGCTTGACATTTTGAAATGAGATAAGACTGGCAATTAGGTTTTTGTTTGGTAAGATAGCCCCGGTTGTCCACATCAGTCAGCGCTTAGCCGAGGCTGGATCCAGTCGAGGGTTGTTCACACACAGGATCGGTAAAAAGGTGGCCTATCTAGCCCAAACAGATGGCCTGCGTGTGTGTGCATGAATGAACACACACAAACACATACAGCCACCCTACACACACACACACACACACACAAGTAGAGACAGTACGAGGAGATAAACAAGGTGTAGTGTCCAAAACCAATCGAAGGGTATATGCAGCCAAATGTGAACAGAAAGATTGGAAGGAAAACAGAGTAAATGTAATCTCCTACAATGTTTACATGGAAGAATAAACCGAATGAACCTAACAGGATGTCACAAGATATTACACGAAGATTAGTAAACTGAATATAACCAGTGAAAAATAATGACGGTCATAAAGAGAGTGCTCAGCTGTGAGAGAAAGTCATCACTACAGTCGACCTAATTGGAAAATTCTGGCAGGGCTAATTGTCGAATTATTTCCTCATCTTGCGGAATGATGAGCGAATATATGGATGGCTGCTAATCTGATCGCACCTGCTTATTTACTTAATCATATTTCACGGCTGAGCTCTCTTTCTTTCTACCTGGATTTATCCGGTATGACCCCTGAGATGAATCCAGTACCATCTAGAACGCAACGGTGCCAAATTTAATTGCTCCTATGGTTTCAAATCTGGGATAATATCTTGATAAATGTCACGGGAGCAATTAACGGCTGCATTGTATTGGTGGCCGAAAGCTCAAAGAAAAACTAATAAATTTAATGGGCTGTTTCGAAAGCTTTTAATGCAAATTGAGCTAACAGGTTTTGCCATGCAAGACCACGACCGAAGGTCTCGGTGGTGTTAAAATATCTGAAGAGTTGCAAAACATTTAATTTCATTCATTAATTGGCCGCAGTGTCCTTCAACTTCACTAAAAAATGCATGACTAAAATTCGTATAACCTTCTGCTCACAAGCTAGGAGCTCCTGTTCTGTGAGTTGCGCTGGATTCAAGGCTGTTTAGAAGGTCTCTGCCTCAAACAATGTCTAACTGGGAAAGAGCCAGTGTGTTGTGGTCTGTCTGTATTCTCATTAACAGGCTATGGCTAAGTAACAACTCATGGGACCCCGAGGAAAATGTCTTTTATTCTGGAAAACTCTTAAGGCTCAGCCAAAAGAGAATCTACCAAAAAATATTACGACTAATATGCACAAGTTCAAGTCAAAGCAACAACTGTGATTGAAAACTTGAAAAGTCTTTCATGTGGATGAGATGCGAGGAGTCAATACTAATTAAGCTTTTACAGTTAGTTTAGTGGCGATCAATCTTCAAATAACCACAGAAACAATGTCTCTCTGTCAGCTTTTGATGCAGTTTGCAGAGGGGAAAAAAAGGATAATTCGCATTTGTCAAAGCCACATCTGTTCCGACTACAGAACTAGACCTACAATGCTCGTATGACCTTTCAGTTCTGACATGGCGGTGTACTACGCTCACTGTCACTATTCACTGCTCTGCTTTTCCTCTCATTTTTGTCTCTTCTGCTCATGTGGGATCAGTCTGTCTTTGTGCATGAAGGCTGGCAGCTCTCAGCCATGTTCACCACCCCTGAAGGAGAAGCAATCCTGTCCCAAAGTCGCTGAGGCGGATTAGTCCGTCCTCTCTCTCTCTCTCTCTCTTTCTATCTCTCTCTCTCTAAACATTTTGGAGGGGCTAGGGCTGTGGAACAACAACAGGCTTATAGGGTTGCCAAAAGTTTATGCATTTGTTGAGGTGACTGAGGGCCTCTGTGTCTTTCATATCAAATAAGAAATCTGAAATACTTGTATAAATTTCGATTCTTGATATTTCCTAGTAATATACTAATAAGACACAGTTGTAAGTGTATCTGAATGAAACAATAATTGGCTGTCATTGCTGGCCTGACAATATCGTAGGAGTCAACAAATACAGCCATCCCATCCAAACAGCATTCTCAAGATACAAAGGATTACGGTACTGTGAATTGTTGGTAGATATACAATAACAGATAGCATCTGTAGATCATCCAGCCCCTAATGGCTACCCAGGTAGCCAAAATGACCTGGCCCAGCTTCGGACCAAACTCAGCATGCCAGAAGAATAAGTCAGGCCGCGTCTAGTTTGCAACACAGCTGACACTCAGGATGAATGACACCCCAGAATCGGGCCAAATAAACTGGCCTGATTCCGGCCGCTGACACTGCCATCATTGGGCCATTATCAAAAATAACTTGGCCCAGCATCGGCCCAAACTTGGCACGGCAGAAGAAATAAGTTGGGCCGCGTCTGGTTTGTGACTCAGCTGAAACTCGGGATGAATGACACCCCAGAATCGGGCCAAACATATTTGGTATATTTGGCCCGATTCCAGCTGCCGACACTGCCATCATTGGGCCATTATCAAAAATAACTTGGCATAGCATTGGCCCAAACTCGGCACGCCAGAAGATATAAGTCAGGCCACGTCCGGTTTGTGACTCAGCTGGAACTCGGGATAAATGATGCCCCAGAGTTGGGCCAAATATATTTGGTATACTTCGCCCGATTACGGTTGCTGACACTGCCATCATTGGGTATTTATTATTATTTTATCAGTAATAATGTAAAGGTTCCCTATACGGAATTGAGAGCAGATCTATTGCCTCCACACAGCTCTCAACATGGCGATGGCTAAGCCGGTGGCTTGCAACTAAAAGCTCACATGCACTAAAAGGCATGCGTGGCCGGCCCGGCGATGTCAGCAAAGCAAGGAGAAGCTCAAATTACAACACACACCAGAGGGAGAGTGACTTCATTCTCTGCTCAGGTAGACATTACTCCTATATATCTTTAAATAGCAAAAAGTTGTTTGCTGCTATATTAATGCTCTGGATTTCAAGTTTAGCACCTTTTAATGAAAGCTATATTTGTCAGAGGGGAAAATTGCCCTCATCCATGTCTATGAGATTGCAACTGGCTACTGTAAGAACTGGACTATCTGTATTCCTCATGCATGAATTCCTCAGCCGCTATGAGAATGGCAGGGGAGCAGGTGAGAGGGCCCTGTCTGTGTTCATGGAACCATGGTTACAATATGCAAGGCGGCATCCTTTAAGCCATAGGTCAGCAACAACCCACTCAGGACTGATTGACTGATGGACACACCTTATCCATCCTAGCTGACATGTAGAAGGTGGTGTTGAACAGATGTCTAACACAAGGTTGGTCTCGATGCATCACATTATACGACCACGGTAAGGTGGGGAAACACATGCGGGTCGTATACACCCACAGCTGCTAGTCAGTATTAATGACCTGAACACATGACACTCACTATCAAAGACGTGAAACCTGGTAGTTTAAGTCACAAAGAGCAGGTGTCAGCGAACACTTAAGACACAAGCATCTGTCTCTTACCCCGTCACGTCTCTCCCTGAGAGAGACAAAATCATGTTGGGTGTCTTCAACATCCCTCTGACAGCAGGTGATCAATAACAAAAGGCTTAAAGATGCAACCAGAGTTTCTTTCCTGGATCTTCCTGCTAATAAGAGTGGCAGTAAAGTCCAGGTGGCAACCTCCGGGTCTGAAAAGTGAAGCCAATACGGAAGTGCCTTAAACTTGCATTATTTCTAATAGCCAGCAGGGGGCGACTCCTCTGGTTGCAAAAAGAAGTCTGATTGTATAGAAGTCTATGAGATAATGAGCCGACTTCTCATTTGATGTATTACCTCAGTAAACATTGTAAACATGAGTTTATGATCTCAATCGCTAGTTTCAAGTCTTCTTCAATACAGCATGATGTTCATTTAGTAAATTATGGTCCCATTTAGAGTCAAATAGACCATAAATCAGGGGATGCTTTAGGGCTTGGCTACCTTGTGATTGACAGGTACTTCTGGTACAAAAAACCCAAGATGGCGACGGCCAAAAACCAAAATGGCAACGGCCAAAATGCCGAACTTGAGGCTTCAAAACCGTAGTCCACGAACCAATGAGTCTTGTCATGGTGACTACATTCACTTGTTATATACAGCCTTTGGGAAAGTCGCCAAAATTGGTTACCGCTACCTTACTGGTCTGGATGAAACTGAAAAAGAAGGGGACCCCCTTACTGATAAAGGGAGACCTGACCCTCCGGCACCATTGTCATGAGAGCCCATGTTGGACGCCAAAGCAGACCAGAAACCGTGCTCCAGAATAAGCTCTTTTTGAGGCAGCCATAGTCATGAAAGACACCGTCAGAGGGCAGGAAGACTGATTTTGCCATTTTAGGTAGAAATGTTGCTATTTTGTGACAGGCTGCCACTGTCATCCCATTCTCCCAGAGGACAAGGGTAGCGGGCTGGCCTTTGGAGGAACTTTGCTCTTTAATCCCAGAGAGGCAGGGGGACAATCACTTCCCTGCTGTCTCAGGAGACATGGGCAGACAGCCAGCAGCCAACCTAACACTCTTTACTACCTTTGGGTCGTGACTCACTGACAAGAAGGGTGGGACTGACAAAGCTGAATAGATGACAAAGCCTCCTAATCACCTCCAAGCAGCATTTCCTCCATGTCATCATCCTTATGGGGTTGGAGAGATGGGTTGAGCGGGCTTCAATGCCAATGGCAGTGGCCCTCAAGCCGAGGTGACAGAGTTTGCGGACGCAAACTTCCCCAACTGTCTTAGTCATCGTTGCTGGAAAAAAAAATTGGCTGACGAGGTTTGATTAATTGGTTGAGCATGCACATAATGTAAATGTGAACACGTGAAAATGAATGAATTTTCTTGACAGAAAATGTATTTTCTCACCATTGAGTGTCAATCAAGTGTCAATTCTAGGAACTAATTAGAAAACATCTCAATCTGCTACAGTGAGCTAACCACAGCTTGAATGTAGGGTCACACCAATTACGAGACACAGCCAGACTATGAGCCATCATCCACTTTGTATTTTAGATCACAGTTACCACTGACCTTAGCTGCTCCTTGATCAAGCCTAATTAGTCATCATTCAACATCTAAGTAGAACTTATTATAGAACGGATTACTTTTGAGTCTCAGTTATTTGAATGAAGTGTCTGTTAGCTAATATTTGGTGCCACGGATCTCTTTGGCGAAACACCGTTGCTTGTGAGACTTGTCAAACTTTTAATCAAAGGCCAAATGAAATATCATGTTAGATTGTAAAGTTTTCAGATAACATAGGTAGAGGTCTGCCTGAGTTTACCACTCTGTTGAAATTGCAGGAAGGTTCGGTTGAATTGAGGTTTTCTGAATGCCTCCTTTCATGTATTCGTCTGACAGGATAAAGATCGCTTTTCCGTCAAAGATTCTGCCGTCATTATTTCAGTCAATTAACTCTGTTTTTTCCTGCCAATGCAAACAACTGTAATTAAAAGAATCAAAAGGTAAAACTAAATAACATCCATGCTCAAATGTTAACAAATAGAGAGAAAAGTCTCTAACACACACACCGGTAGGTGGATAAATATTCCACTGCTCCGAACATCTATTAGCCTAGCCTTATGCCTGTGAGGCTGGCCTCGAGTTAGTGACCAGAATACAAATGTAGAAATGATATTGTGACCTCAGTTGTCATTAGCTCAGCTCTGGTCAGTTGGACATGGTGTGGCATCACCACCAAGCATATCCATAATTAATGACAGGGCCACTATGCAAGAGCACACGCAGCCAATCTGCAGTGTTTTTCAGACAGCCCACCAAATGAAGACACTAAGTCGAGTTATCTGTGTACATGGCCTCCCAAAGTGGTAGTCAGTTATTCCTATGCATGTCCTCAATTTGATTTAATTCACAAGTCTCATTTGAAGAGATGAGTGGTGCCCTGAAACCCATCTCCCCTCTAACACATCATTTGGCTCGCAACCAATCACATAAATTGGTCAGCAAAAAGTTTCATTTTGTCCTTGTGAAGTTAATCAACTCATTGGAGCACCCATAACCCGGGAAGCAGCCCATTCATTGCCTCCGAAAGGGAGATTTTTCTTTCCCTGGCCTCCATGGCAAATAGGCGGAATCGCACATTAGTTTTCTCTCCGGGTGGACTGCCCGTTTTGTTGTGGGCTGGAGCCTGGAGTGATTGAATAGCTCCCCGAGGAGGAGGCAATTTTCACAATGCAACCATCTCACCACTGAGAAGTGCCAGGGAGGCTGGGAGTGGATGTGTCCGTATCAGGGGGGTGACAGGTGCTGTGTGATTGTGTGTTTAGTGACGGTGGTGGCGCTATCCAACTGGGGAAGCTTCGGCCCCTGACCTGAGATGCTCCCAAAGGGAAACAGGGTTAAGCCTCCCTTCAGATTTATAGAGGGACTAGAATAGAACACCTTAAGTTGGGAGGGGTGGCATGTGTTCAGGCTGAGTGTTTTTTTTTCTGGCAGAAAAGCGCTGGCTTTCTGAAAAGTTCAGAGATTTTCAACCAGAAGCCCTTGGAGTGGCCGCACCAAAAAGTCGGTGCGCTATGAAAAAAATACGCAGGGTGCACCGCTTTTTTTTTTTTTGCACGTCAATATATTTTTTAGAACTGTTGTTTTCGTCATGAATACTTTCACACAGAACATGAATATTAGGCGGCGAAAAAGTGACATAACTTTTTTTGGGGGAACAAGGTTGAGTTTTATGCGCTTTCGTACCAACCAATTATGTTGTGCAGAGTTATGCCTTTTATTTATGAAACAACATGGAGGCAACATCTATGTCCTGCTATATCCTGTCACATTTTGCAGTATGCAAGCCAGCATGCTTTTCTGGCTATTCTGATCCACAATCCTCAGCACAGCAGATATAGTTCAAGGCAAATGTTATGAAGTAGTATGTCCCAATTGTATGCATACTGCATGCAACAGTGCATACTTTGTATCGACAGCTGCAGTATGTACTAAAAGTAAAAAGAAAAAGTATGCAATTTGGAACTAACCCTTTTTTTCTCATTCCAATTTTGATAAAGGCAGCGCATACCAGATCCACTCCTTCCATTCTTACCTTTCAGAATAAAAGCCCTGGACATGTAATATTCGCAGGCAAGTATTTTGTAATTACGTGTTGTTTATTTGTCACGCCCCCGGTGTGTAAGGGCCTTCAGAATGTTTTTCCTGAACATTAACTTTGATTGTTGCTTGAGAAATACTGAAGATTTGTAACCAAGTTTTCATGAGCTTTAACTAATACGTACGTGCAGGGCAGAAAGACAGCCAACTGGTTGAGCAGAAGAACGCACCAAGAGTCTGGAAGACGTTTTACCATGAAACAGCCTTACTTAGGTTTAGGCAACAAAACTACTTAGTTAGGTTTTGGAAAAAAATCACAATTGGGTATAAAATAAGTACATAAACAACGTAACAGAAGTATGGAAAACACATCACAAACGTCACTAACGTAACTTCAAAATAAATCAATAACACTTTGGGACACAAACACCATGTCTCCTGGTTGAAACTCCTGTGTTTGTTGGACTCGCCCACCGTAAGCAGTCTTTCTCACTTGTTTTTCTACATCATTAGCTTTGAGTGTAGCATATTCACGCGGATGCCTTTACATTGCAGTCAGCACAGACTACATGGTGTGAAATGACACACCAAAAGCAAGAATTTGCGCCGTTGTTGTTGCAAGCAAAATGACCTACAAATCACCATGTCATTCATACGTCATTTGATGAGACCAGGCTGTGATGCCGGTAGATTGTGGAGGGTTGAATGCACGTCTCCATTTTGCTTGGTTTGCTTTGATATTGTTTGCTTATTTTGTAGTGACCTCAATTAACAGTGTACACCCAGTGTTCTTGAAACGTGCTTTTCCAACTGCTACCACTGGAGCTTATATAATTACTTTGTAGGACTATTGAGGATAAACTTGTGGTGTTGATATTCAATATTCCTTCTCTACCTCCCAGTTGGACCCGACCACAACCAATGACCAGCTCCAAGCCAGCCAGTACGTGTGGAAATAGAAACAAAACTCTTGGGACTCTTTCATTTAAATAGTACAATCTTTTAATTTTTGTTTGTTTGTTTGTTTGGAAACATTCTGTACCCAATAAATGAGTTTTAAACTTATTACCACAGTTTGGATGTTGTTTGGGCCAGAATGCTGCCTTGCAGTAAGTGTTTCTCCTCCTTTAGAGGCCCAGCACACTTACACAGGTGTTTTCAATTAGCCAGCCTTATTAGAACTCTACTCAGGTGGGAGTTGGGCAGAGCTGCTTTGGAACTCTGTGTGCTAATAAAAATAATGAAGGTTGTAAGTTGTCCCGCCCTAACAAACCCAACATAAGGGTGAGAGAGATGTCAATCAAGCACAGTTTTAACCTGCCTTCACCGTCCTGAGAAGAGGTCTAATCATGCAACAGAAATTAATGAAAATGATCTCCGTCCAGACGAGTGTTTTAGAGGCATTTCAGAATTAATCACCATCCATACTACAACACCTGAAAACGCATATCACATGACTATTCATGTACACTGGGCATGCCGGTGTAAACAGGAAGCAGCACTCTAATAATAGCTTGCCTCCCCCACATGTAGGCAGTAGTAGCACTATAAAATGCAGAATGTAACTGCACAACAGCTGCTAGCATAGACAACAAGGTCAGCAACACTTGTAACTTGTTATCCATGTTGAAATAACCACTAGTGGTCGAGGCTGATGGCATCTGTTTTCTTCCGGAAAAGGTTCATGTGATGGGGCGTGATGACTTAGGAAAGGACACATAGTGACTGATGAGACCCAAACAAGAAGCTAATATGGGTGTCTGCGTCATAACTTTCAAATGTCTGCATTTCTGTCCGTCCAGACTAAAACGCAACCCTGGAGTTTTAAGACTAAAACGGCATCAGCAGCGTTTTCAAACGTTTTAGGGGCTCAAAAATGCCGGAGTAGTGTGGATGCTAGGCATAAATATAGCAAAAGTTATGCGTTGTAAAATGAAAATGTATTAATGTGGATGTAGCCTTAGTTTATTTCACTGTTTCCTCCATTCTTTTGTTCTTTTTTACCAGGCTGCCAGACGCTCATAGTTTCGGTTAATTTATGGCATTATTTGTAAATAAAATGTTTTTGCATTTTAAACTAACTCTCGGGTATGGTGTCCCCTGCATATGTTGCTGGTCACGATGTTGAGCCAAATATTTTCCTGTATTGGCCGTAACAGCACGGCAAAAAGAAACCCCAATTTGAAACCACCATGTTGATAAATTGCACACTAGCTCTGATGTTTGCTGTGGTGTTAACCCTATCATAGGGTCATCGGTACATTCCAGCATAAAAGTGAAAATTGAAAGGAATGTTTTTTTCCTCCTGACCCTGTCTACAACTCTGATACATCTAGACTTCAGAATGTTCCACCTTTTTATATGAAATATACCTTTTATGCTGAAGAATAAATAGTAAGAGACGTATGCAATATCACCTCTGGCTTCTTTTGAAAGGAATGGAAACTGTGGTTGTTTCCTTTCGCCGTCTGCTCAGACACCGGTTTCCTTTTCACAAATCAACATTTAACCAAGTACACAAAATGAAGAGTCTTTTAAATATTTAATAGGTCTCGAAATAACAGATCATTGGGTGACAAATGTCTATGTGGCTAATTAAAACAACAAAGCACTCTATTAAACTTCCGTGTCATTATGAATGTACATAGCTGGAGCTCGCTACCACAAGATCTGAAGATCTCTTGGTACTTGAAGTGCTTTCTACCCAGCGTTGTGACAGATCTTTAATTCAGTCTAAGTAAACTCCTCAGGCTGCGTGTTCTGCCTCTATTTTGAAACAAACTCATTTTGACCTTTTTGTTTGCTAACCTCCGACTTTTGTTCTCTCTTCCACCTCATCCCGTAGCTCAGAGACAGTTGTGCAGATGTGGGTAGACAGCTCTTTGTGCATCGTGCTTTTTATTCCCCCGGAGGTGCAGAAGAAAACACAGCTCCCAACAACGCTCATGAGTAAGATTTGGTGTACTTTTAAATGGCCTCTGTGACGTTGCTAAACGGGAAACATTTTACTGAAATAACTTTGAAAGCATGAAAACTTTATGAGGAGAAAATAAGTGTCTGGCCCTGTTTTGCCACTGTCAGGATTTTTAGTGGTATTCTTTATGTAATTTATTACCTTTTAATGGGTGACTCCCGACAGCACTGACAGAACTGATCACCCCCTGAGTTATTGTTTCCTGTAATGACATTAAACAAACATTAAAGTCACAATTCCTCAGCAGATATGACTAAGCAACTGCTGCACATAAGCGAGCTAATTAGAGAGGAAACCCAACAAAAATGTCTAACGAAGGGATAATGCAGTGTATCTCAAAAAATATTCCATAATAAATCTGCTTTGCTGTTTCAGCTTTAAATGTGTTGTGACAAACCATCATTAAGTTCTCAGAAATGGTTGTGTAGGAGGGTTCAACACATTCTCACTTCCAACTCATCAAATACCGCCGCTTGGTCAGCACCCCTCAGCATCGGAGACCGATGCACGGGGGTACCACTCATTACTTTTGGACACGTCAGGGACGGCGTGTGAATACACGCTCGTTATATGCATAGTGTCCTTTCAAAATAGTATAATAGTTTTCACAGGAAGTTATGTTTAGGTAACACCAGTATTTCAATTTAGCATGTTTCCTTAATCTCTGATGACATGTAATGGTCATTTTATGATTTATTATAGTAATGTATTACATATTGGTCCTTTAAGCAAATTGCAATCTCATGACTGCAATTAAATTGCATTAAAAGCTGCAATAATTTGAGCTTTGGGTATAGGCCGATAACAGTGTCTAATTAATAAGCTGTATGCCTCACTGTGTGGAAGTGACTGGGATTATTCTTTTATGTGTAAGGCAACATCATGCTTGATTTAAACATTGCTTTCCTGACAAATAAATACATAGATATACATTTGCTGAATTGTTATTTATTATTAAAATAATAAATCGTACACCAGCAACTTGGTAAAAAAATCTTTACAGGAATTACAATTCAGGTGTAAACCTTTTTAATGCAGCAACAAATTGGTCAAAACTGAAAAAGGAATTAAAAATTCCAGTATAAAATGTATATAGTATATAAAATAATTTAATTGAATAGATTGGCCCCATTGTCACAGATACCCGATGCAGCTATTTGATTCAGTATCGGCCCAATATCCGATCCGGTAGCAGTGCATCTCTAATTTACATAATATCACCTTATGTAAAGGAGAACATATTAAATGTTCAACATTCACACTTCTTTAAGCTCTGTTTTGGTCTACACCAAACCCTGAGGGAAATATATCTGGCATTTTAACTTCAAAGATGCTCCACTATGTTAACTGTCGTTTGGTACTGGCCAGCTTGCACACAATGACTTTATCCAGGTGTTAGGAAACGATCGGGGTTGACGTTAGCTTCACTGACTAGCGACTCACGGGACTGACGATACCGACGAGTCATGTGACTAATGACTGACGTGACAAAATAAGTCAACCTCACTTGAGTTTTCACACGGTACACGACACATACTGTCACTAAAGGGTGCCTCTGTGCGTTTGTTTCTGATGCCGAGGGGCGCTGTCCAATTGGCGGTATTTGATGAGTTGGGAGTGAGACCAGGTTGGAGAGTTTGGTCAAAAATGTCAGCAAACTAAACATTAACTCACGGTCAATGATCAACTACCCATCAAACGCCTGCAGACATAATATCATTTTGTGCTACGGGGTAGTAAAAATCACCAAAAACCTGCTTCTGGATGTCAAACAGGACATTTCATTGCGTCGTGGTCAGGGAGAGATGAGCAAAGGGTCAACACAGGACACTTTATTGCCCTGCGTGTTTCTCAATGGAGTGCAAATGTCACCCTCCATGCTTGGGGGGATTGTTTACAAGGCTCATAGTTCAAATATGAAACTGAAAGCTGTTACTGTTCCCCTCACCTCTTTTTACCTCTGGTCCCCTGCTGAGAGCAGCAGTAGTTTCGGAGAATGGTTCAATGGCAAGTAAAAAGCTCACAACTTCATGCCGCCGCTAAGCTTTCGCAGTAACTCAGCCTCTGTGGAATCTGAAAGGCTCAGGCGGAGAATACAAAGCGGCACCTGAGCTGCTCTGAAAACAGACAATGATGCAATTGATCCGAACTTTTTCAGATCTGTGCAGAGATTTGCATCGGAATCGCATTAAACCAGGGAGGTGTAAATTTCGCGGGTGAATATTTATCAAGTACACACACTGTCTGTTTGCCTTCCTGATAAAGGATATGAGACAGATGAAGACAAAAGACTTGTTTGAATACTCGGTAATGACAAAAGGAAGATGTGATACGTGCGTAATCTGAAATTGAATTTTCCTGCAAGAAGATATTTGCAGTAGATTTTCATTTTAATTTTGCCCTATAGAAGTACAAACCTCACCAGAATCTTTTCCTGTTTAAAGGGAGAGTCTGGAAAGCCTCTTTGATGTCGCTGACAATTTAGGAGTAATGAGGAGATTGCTTTTCTCAGCGAAGCACAGCAAATCAAGTAATCAGGGGGTCAGTTTCTATCCTCAATCAGCAGTCACTTCTCTGAGAGTGTGGAATGGACAGCAGCGGCCACTGGATGAATTCAAATGGTTTTCAGGCCAATTAATCATCCTTCAAGAGGACAATGAAGAGCAAAACTCTCAGATATGTTAGCATGGAAGGGGGAAATGAAGCAGAAGACTTAATAATAATTATATTTAAGCTAATTGTAATCCCATGGATGCAATTAAATTGCAGTTACAGCTGCAATAATGGATTTTTTTTGTGAAACAACAACATTTACATAATATCACCTAAAGGTGAATACATTAGTTGCCAATGTTTCTGGCCACCAGATGAATGTAAGTTCAAAATTCACCCTTGTTTTAAAGCGGCAGTAGGCAGAATATTTTTGGCATCGTTGGGCAAAAATTCCATAATAACCTTTCAGCATATTGTAATTCAAGAGAGAAAACTAGACTTCTGCACCTCCTCATGGCTCTGTTTTCAGGTTTTAAAAAATCTAGCCCGTGACGGGAGACTTTGGCCAATCACAGGTCATTTCAGAGAGAGAGCGTTCCTATTGGCTGTTCATTCAACGGAGGCAGCTGTCAATCACTCGCAAACTCCGATTAAACGGTCAAACTAGGCAGTGCTGATTAAATATGAATCAATATTCTGTTACTGTAATGCCTATTTCTCGCCTCTAATGTTTGCATCCAGCTGGTGGGAGGTGCTCGGTATTTCCTCAACTGATCTCAACATGGCGGACGGGTCACAAACTTTCTCATACGTCTCCTAGATATCATACGAACTGTAGTAAGAGGATACGCTGTCTACAGTATATCTACTGGATGTGTATGTAAATGAACTAACAAGTTCACCATATCAACTTAAAAGGTGACAATATGTCAATTTGTTTCTGCTGCCCCAAAGTGGCCCAAGAATCTTTATCGCAGTTTAAATTACTTTTGTGTGAGCATTTTTAAATGTCTGTGAAATCTGGCAGATGCCATTAGGAGCACCGGCGGAGACAGACGCAAATGAATTTCAGATTACCTGTCTCACGCACTACTGTCAGGATATAGTGACCGTTTTATAAAAAATAACTTTTTTAATCATATTTGCTCCAATGCCTACTGCTGCTTTAAGCTCTGTTTTGATCTACACCAAACCCTGAGGGAAATATCAGATATTTTAGCTTCAAAGATGCTCCACTATATGTTCACCATAGCTGTAAACTGTCCTTTGGTACTGGCCAGGATGCACACAATGACTTTATCCAAGCTTTTTCACTTGAAACCTGTCTGCTGCAGCTAGAGACGAGGCTGTTAGGAATTTTAAAGCTCTTAATTTTGAGTCTGGGCCAGAAAAGCAAAACAATGATAGAAAGAAAAATAGACGAAAAGGCTCCCGTAGAGCAGAGAAACGCAGAGTTGGGTGATAATACTCTGTGGTCTATTGATGTGAAAATGTCGCAGCTTTGAACTGTTTAAAGTCTGAATTGAAACTTCACAAATCTGACAAAGCAGCATTTGAGCAAATTAAAGTCTTGACTATGTAATTTACTGTAGCATCCCATCAGGACTAATGCTCAGCCCATGTATTTTTTAAACAAATCAGGCTTCATAAAATCAATTCATTGAGTTCCATATTCTTCTGGTTGACCAAAGGTGCTTTTAAAATACTTCGTCTCAAACAAAATGCTTCTAAATGCTAATCAGCAAGAATATTCGCCGATGAATTGATCAAATGGGATCTGATGACAGCCGCCTCTGAGAGCCTCCGGCTTAGCACATGGCATGCATTTTTTTTTTTTTACAGATGTATAATAGCGGATTATTCTCAGCGAGACGGGTACAGCAAGAGAGGGCACAAGAGCACGCTTGCTATTTACTTGAGGTTAGTTAACAGAACAACCTTCTGGTGGGTCAACAGACCAGAAAAACCCAAGCACCCCTCATACAGCCGAGCTTCTTTATCACAACACCCCAGAAGCTTGTGGAAGAAACACTGCCGCAGAGCGTGAGTCAATACAGAGTATGAAGAATAAGAGAGTGGAACTACCGGGAGGAACCAGTCATTTACATTTTGACATGCAAATAAATAAGCATACTGTTCATTTCTATTCCTGCTGTATCACTTCAACTGTAATACTTCAATAAAGCCAATGAGCTCTGACTATTCTTGCCCAGTCCCTGTGTTACTAATATATATAAAAATGGACTAATAATGAGGTCATTATAAACTGTATCACATTACCCTGTGACTTTGTGCGGGGCATTTATGCTCCTGTGCTACAGCGCCATAAAACACAAATGTCATTCAGTCACACTTTGATTCATAGTTTCAATTAGTTGCTGCTCTTACATGACACAAGATCATGTTATTCTGTTGCCTTTGTAAACACCAATAGTCTTTTCAAAAATTTGCTCTAAAAAGGGGCTTTTGATGGGAGTTAATTTACATTTAAATTGAAACAACAGTGCCAGAAGAGCATGTGGTTTCACACTTACTGTGAATTCTGGGAAGTACAAAACACTGTGCCAAACAAATATGCCACATAAATACTAAAGTTGTTGTATTTGCAAAGCAAAAAAAAAGAAAAAGTTAAGCCAATACAGGGCTGTAACAGAAAAAACAACAACATTGACATTATGTCCAGGGTAAAATCAAGCCAACTTGCTTTTTTACAGCTGCTATAATCAATATTTTATGGATCAAATGTATGTGAAAGGGGTTGCTCATCGTGACAAACCAACAGATGATTATCACTTCAGTCTGCAGCTCCTCTTTATCTCTAGTATTATAGAGTCTTTCAGTTTATTGTTTGGGTTTTCACTTTTTTGGTTCAGTTTAACCGCTGTTGTCAAAATTAAAAGCTTTAAAATGTAAGTCATTTTAGCGAATAAACCCACTGTAGGCTACCTGACCAGCACCAAACGACAGACAGACTAAGTTAGCAATTAGCTGGTGAACATATTGGAGCATTTAGCAGCTAAAGAAGCACTTATTTCCCTCGGGAGTTGGTGAAGGGCTAAAAGGAGAGTGAATATTGGATTTATATCCATCAGGTGGCCAGAAAAACAACTCCAAATTGCACGTTACTGGACATTTGTAGGAAAATGCATGAAAAAACTTTTCGTAAGATATCATACAAGCTGTTATATGAGGATACGCTGTCAATATCTACTGGATGTGTGCGTAAATATACAAACTAACAAGTTCACCATATCAACTTAAAAGGTGGCAATATGTCAGTTTGTTTCTAACGTCCCCAAGTGACCCAAAGATCTGTACTGCAAGTTTAAATTACTTTTTTCTTTAAAAACATGCAAAGTGTGAGCATTTTTATATGTCACCTTGAAGTGTCGTCACCTCGCCCTCTGTCAGAAATCACATTAGTGGAGTTCTCCGGTGCATTGCACTGTTAAAGCATAAGGTGCTGAACTTCTTGCTGAATGGTGAATATGTAGTGAATATGTGTAAACTGCAGAATTTCCATGAATAAAATCCTGGTGTCCCTGTGCCAACATGTATTTCTGCACCTCTGTGACTTTGTTGTTATGTTTTGCCCGAGACTCATTGAGAGAAACCGCTTCACATTCATTGCACTCTGTGAATTATTTGGCTCTGATTCAGGATTCTAAGCAGTTAGGATTTGTGTCACGCTTTACCGGTACATTTTTCTCCAATATTTCTCCCACTTCATTTCAAAAAAGCTTAAACTGACCTGTCAGGTAACAATTTATCAGTCAGTTCCTGTGCACAATGTGCATTTGTTAATAATGTCAAGAACTCAGCCCTTTCTTTCTCTAGGCACTAAATACTGCGCTCCGAGGGGAAATCAATGCTCTGTGGTTTAATAACTCAAACAGAGGGATCAGTTGAAAAGAGAAAAATCTCAGTGCCCAGATTTCGTTCTACATTTCTAATGCACTAAATGCTTGTAAACCAGTTAATGAATTATAAGGTTCAATGTTTATGGAGACAAACTATATTTAGCCGATTCACTGCTGTGAGATCAGATCTCAGACCTGCCGATAAGCGTGGCATCTGTAATTAGAACAACAGTGCCATATGTGCATGAAAAAACATCTCAATATGTGACACTACCAACATATCTAATGGAAATACACAATAAAACAGCAAATGTCAACCATGTATCTATGGCGGTGAAGTGCATTTGATCCAATTTAGGTTAAACTATGCATCTCAGCACTGCAACACCTTTTTTTTTTAATTAATTCAAAGCAGAATGATAGGATGATCTTCTCTGCGCCACTGAATGTTGTGTTAATGACGTCTGTGCGATCAATCAGGTTATGACAGACAGGCGGGGGTGCACAGCCCGCTGACGGTCTACAGGTACAGAGCAGGAGGGAGAGGATGAGAGAAAGAGAGAGAGGAGTGTGGTGCGCAAATAGCAGATAAGATGAGTGACAGTCGGAAACAAAGCAGCATGTAAAATTATGGTATTCAGCAAATTATAAGGTTTAGCATAATTATATTGAATAATTTAAGTGATATATGTGCACACATACTAATCATAGGTCAAAACAGCGCTAAATTTGGCTGAATTATAAAAGGCGGTAAAAAAGTGGTAAAACGAAGAGCCGTTTGTGAGCCGAAAGAGCCGGAGCCAAATGATATGGCTCACTAAAAAGAGCCGGAATTCCCATCACTAGTATTTGGACTACATTCATGTTTAAAGAGTGGGTTTTAGCCCCATAACTTTATTATTGTTGCCATAACTACACTGCAAATGTCCATAACATGTGTTTTACCAAATGCAGCCTGGACATCGACATAAGTTATGATCCCTCTAGTTTGGGGTGAGACATTTGTTGTACCATTGTACAAAGTGAAAACTCACCATTGTACAACCAACTATCGGACACACAGCACGCATGAGGCTCGCGTGAGTCTCGCGTCGCGTGTTGTTTTTTATTTCGGCGTCCATGTTAACAGGTTAGAGTGGACACACTGCCCGCATGAGACGCGCGTCTGACGCGCGTCAGACGCGCGTCTATTTTATAGAATAGAAGGCTCGCCTATTTTTACACGCGAGCCTCTCGCGTCTCGGCTGCGTGTCCCAATGCAACAGACAGTGAAGGTGATCTATTGACAGTATATGGACATCATATCAGCTACATAACACAGTTTACATGTCTAGACATCTGTAGAATATGTCACAGACAGTGAAAGGGATCTAGTGACTGTATATTAACATCATACCAGCAAGACTTTACCGCAGTTTACATGTCTGGACATCTGTAGAATATGTCACAGACAGTGAAGGTGATCTAGTGACTGTA
>CAKAKR010036647.1:0-22799 GCA_916700685.1 Adelosebastes latens
ATTTTCAAGTTTCCTTGATTTGCAAATCATCCAGACTCTATCAGTATAAAATATTAAAGAAATACAGGGAACAATTTCAAATAATCTCACATAATAATTGGACACATGAAAAGTAGGAGAAAAATATGCTTTGCAATCACCATTTGTTCAAAAACTAAAAATGGCCTTCGGCAGGCATTTACTTCAGTCAATTGAGTAACCTTTTTATTCTAGAAAGTTGGGAGTTCTGTTAGCTCCTAGACATGACAAACACTGAATCACTAAATACTTTTTTTTGGGGGGGGGAGTCATTCAGCTTTATCTGCATCACAACTGCATTCACCAGTATTTCCACTATCGACTGGCAAGAAATTAATAGAATAGAATAGAATAGAAAGCTTTATTGTCATTGTATTAAATACGAGATTCACAGTTGCCACTTCTGGTCAGTGCTTTAAAACAAATACTTGACAAGATGAGGCAGATAAAACACACATAGTTATAAAGTAAATAAAATAGGTAAAGTAGATGTAATAAATAAATATAAACAGAAGTGTTACACTAGAAGTCTAAAATATAAAAATAGATGTAATGTAAACAGAGGTAATTGCACTTGTAAAATAGGTAGGGTAGATGTAATAAATAAAATGTAAACAAAGTTGCATTGAGGTGTATATTGCATCAAGGATATATTGCACAGATAAATATATTCACAATCAGTGTATTAATATTGCACAGATTTATTTATTTTAATATATATACATATATTAATCAAATGTTCCAAGTATTTAGACCTTGTACTGACTTTCCAAAAGTGGCATGACATTTAATTGGCATTAGAATAAGATATTTGTATATGACAATATGAACAGTGGTGTGATTGGCTGCTGTAAATAACTGATGAACAGAACAGATCATACCTCCATCCTCCAGGAGTCATCTGCATTGAGCCGCCTGTGAACATAGATGTCAACAGAGCAGGTAAAAACACTTTGATACAGCTTAACTTTATCACGCTACTCTGTGATGAAACATTGTACAGGTGGGAGTGAATGTAAAGAGAGTTTATCCCTGAGCCAAAGAGGATGCAGTCCTCCACATCCCGCCTGAGAGCATGCCGGCTTAATGAAGCAGTTTGATTGGACGAGGCTGCTAACGTTAAAAGGGGCGTGAAGTTAGCAGCTAGCAGCTAACTAACCTAGCTTCAGTGTGATCATCTGGAGTTCATTCTTGGCGGCGTCCTGCAGAAACTAAAGAGTAGAGCGACTAGGTTATGCGACAGGAAGGATATTTAGTTCACCTCTGTGAGCTGTAGAAGCTACCAGCCTGCCGGAGGAGCATGTAGTTAGTGAGATGTTGACCCGGCCTCTCTCTGGACATTGTGGCTATCGGCTTCTTAATGCTTAGTTAGCCTAGCATGCTAGTTAGCTGTGGCTCAAACTAGCTAGCTAGCTTAGCACAACACTAGCTTTACATTAAGCTAGCTCGCGTTATGAGGATCTCTTAACAGCAGTGTCGTTACTTTAACACCATTTACGGTAGACTTTAGGCCAACATTTTGTTTTGCAGTCAAAGTTAGTCAGTTTGGCTAACTGATAGCTAACTTAAACGTGCTAACAATGCTAGTTTAGCTTAGCATAGCATCGTTTGAGTCGCTCCCTCGCTGCTGCTGCTCTGCTCCAGCAGACTAACGGGTCGGTAGCTAGAAGGTACTGGGCATTGTGCGGTATGTAGCCATGGCATGCTAACCATCCATCCATCAGGAGAGTTGGTGACTGGTCGTAACGTTACAGGCAACGTTAGGCCAGATCTGGATGAGCATATAGTTGTGATATGAGCAGTGATGGAGATGAGAGATGAGTAGTAAGTAGGGTTAGTGTGCTTTGAGTTATACAGACCACAGGGCCTTGGAGTGAGTTAATTGTTGCATTTCGTTAGTTAGTCTAACAGTTGCCTGTTTGATGATGTTTCTGCAAAACATGTAAAGTTTGCAAAGTTTAGAGAGCAACCATGTAAAACCCCCTGAGCTGGTTTTAGCCATTTTAAGTTGATGAATTGGTGGCGGGCAGCGATAGCTAGCAAGATGAACAACAACTCAGGAGTCTTTCCACAAGAAAAGATGGAGCTGGATCTGGAGATCCCATCTTCCTTAGTTCAGAGCGATGGACAATTGAGACGATCCAATAGTGCACCCATGATAAATGGCTTAAGGTTTCTACAATATACAATATATAATATACATATCTACAAATTTACTGCATAATATTTCAGCAATTGTGTTTATCTTTTTTTTCCCTCATACACATTGAAGTGACTACATCACAGCATGGTTAGAAGATACATGACACATGGTTTGGTGTGTGACTTTGTCATTCCAGTGATCACTCCCAAGTGTTCCAGAGAGAGGTCCTACGTAGCCGGAGAAATAGCACTACAGTTGTCAACAGGCCAAACATGGTACAATACTTTTATTATTAAAACACGTTTACTCTGGTAATGTATGTCTGAATTATTCTGCATTGACTTCTCCACATGCATCCTTCTTTACAGGTCCCTTCGTCACCTATTCGCGTCCCCAGCACCAGACTTCATCAGATAAAACAAGTAAGAAAAAGAAGTGTTTTTCTACATGTGTGGAATTGTTTCATGTTGGAAAAAGGAGCATGTCAGACCGCTGTCTCCCTCTCAAGCCATAGGGAGTGATGGTGTCTAAAAAAAACATGCTAGAGTAACACTTTCTGGAGTCCACAGGGCCATCGATCTTACAGAGTTGATCAATTGGTAGTATCGGATTCCAACAGAGAGGAAATGGTTGCTCTGACTACTCGCTGAATTTAATTTCTATGAGTGAAATGAAAAGCAGTTCAGTTTTAGCTTTTGAGAGGAGATTAAAGTTGTACCTTTAAGTCAGAATTAGGCCATACTGCACTGGCATGACAGAATATGTGATGTAATTCAGAAAAGATGACTTGATGAATCAAGACTGAAAACCATTAACCCTCTTGTGTGTTGTTGCAGGAGGAGGGCATCGATGTGATGAACAGAGAAACTGCTCATGAGCGGTAAGCTGCTGTGTATGCAGATGGTGGATAAAGAGATTTGTTGATTATTGCTTTGTTGTTGGTAAAATGCGAATAGGCATCAACTTATTCCTTTTGTGTTTCACACAGGGAGGTTCAAGCCGCCATGCAAATGAGTCAGTCCTGGGAAGAAAGCCTCAGTCTGGTAAAGAATGACTCTTCATTACAGCTTGTCCAACCCCCACCAGTGTTGTTGATATGTTTTGATGCTGTGAATCCTTGAAAGTCAGTACTGTTTTGCCTTCCCACTGCATGTTTTGGCCCTGGGCCGGTGTAACCCTCTCGATCTCTGTAGAGAGTGGACAAGTACAAACATGCTAGATAAACATTTGGAGTTAACAGGGCCACCAGTCTTTCAAGGTCAGACTGAGTCGGTAGTATAATACTCCAACACTCTATTTTAATGATTTTTACTACATAGTACTGTAGAGATACAATGTAAGATGACATAGCCACTAATGTGTTTGGTAATCGTGTGTTCTTAGAGTGACAACGATCAGGAGAAGTCGGCATCTTCGTCTCCAAAGCGCATCGACTTTGTGCCTGTGTCGCCTGCACCATCTCCAACCAGAGGGTTAGGAAAAAAGGTACATCTGACGTCAGTGTGTTTATATGCACATAGCCTGATTATACTGTGACCAAACAGATGAAGATAGTGGTTTAAGTATTTTCGTGGTTTGCAGTAACCTGATTTTCCTAACGACTTTGAATCAGATTAATGAATGGAAGTCTGTGTGGCAGCATGCAGGAAGTCATTTATCAGCAGTAGAAAAACCACAAAGCTTTGTTCCTGTTGAGCTTTTTGTGTAAATTTGTTTCTTTAAGTTTGCTGCAGCTTCAAAAAGTAGACTTTACTTTAGTGCAATCCACACCAGTGTTTGTGTGTAGAAACACTTCTTTACATCTGATTCATTCCCTTTTTTGCTGCATATTTTTTTGGGGGGAAAAAGATTTATACATGCCACAGTTAATCAATATGTTGTCAATTGGGTTTTTCCTTAGATATACTAACACAATAACAACAATAGTCAGAGTATTGTCTTAATCTTGTCCGTGTCTTCTATTTCTTGCGAGCAGCAGTGTTTTTCTCCTTCACTACAAATCCTTGTGAGCAGCAATGGCCTAACACCCAGCCCGATACCCAGCCCGACGCGACGCTTCAGGTGAGCAACAAGTCGTCACTGCAGTTAATGACTGTATAATCTACTGTTACTCTACTCTTGTTCTAAATAAGACTATTTGATGAACATCTCAGTTTGCTGTGAGACTACAGTAGCACCAGCTGCCTCCAGTTTGACTGTAATGTCTCCCTGGTGGCATAAAATTAGCTTCCTTTTGCAAGTCTTGGTAGAAAAATTATGATTTCTATGTGCTTTACAACTACTTTATTGCCGTAACTTTTTAGATATGTCTTGAGTAAACTATAATCATTTTATCCGTATGACAAATCTTAAGATGACAGATTTTGTACAGGTGCATTTGTAACTGCTGATGGCCACCGATTGTGGCTGAATTTCAAAATACACTGGTTAAAATATACTGTTTTGACAAAGTGTGATTTCTGTGCTCCTTAGCCGACGAAGTCAAAGCCCAATCAACTGCATCAGAGCCAGCATACTTGGGCCAATGAAACGCAAAGGTGAGTTATCCAACATGTCTTGAAATCCTAAATGCTTTGAGAATATTTTTTCCTTTTATATCTTTTTGGATTCTACCACAAGAGCCTTAATGTATGAATGGAAGTGATCTGTTGTAAATTCAAGGTATTGTAATTCAGACTAAACTAGATTAAAGGCAATAGGGGAATATTGACTGTATATTGTAAATGGAGTTTTCTCTATTCAAAGAGTCACTCCAGTATTAAAGCCAATTCAAAAGACATTAAAAATATATATTTTTGTGTTATTCCTGAACATCACTCGGCTTGATGATGTCCTTTTTTTAGGAACCGTCTTCAGACCTTAAACCACATATCTGTGGTTGAACAGTTATTACATAATGATTCAGATATTATAATCTAATTAAGTGCTTTTCTTGGACTCTATCAATAGTTGACTTGATTTCCCTTTTGGATTTGATCACATTCAATATGTAATTAAATTTAACTATTGGAGACCGCACTGGCTCTCTGGTATTGAACTGATAAGATCAGTTATTTATACTATCTCAGATTGCAACATTTCATCCAACTGTCCCGTTTTAAGAGCAGATGTCTAAATGTAAGGGTCCCTTTACTCTGCAGGTGAGATGGAGACAGAGAGTCAGCCTAAGAGGCTCTTCCAGGGTACCACCACCATGCTGTCGTCTGATGTCTCCAACCTGTCAGAGCTCGGTTCCTGGTAAGACTTAGTGGAGCAACAGAAAAAAGCTCACAGTTTAGATAAAGATTCAGCCAACTTCTTCAGGTTTAGGTGAATGAAGCAAAGGGAAGTAGGTGGTTTATCATCTGTAAAAAATGAAAAGATAAAAAAAAGGTATAGTCTTCAGGTCATTTACTCAAATTGGAGATTGAAAATGGTGGGAAAACTGCTCTTCACCATGTATTGATGTACTGTAGTTGCTTCCCCTTACTGTTGAGGAACTGCACCAAACTTGTTATTGTGCAAAATGTTCTACTTTGTGTTTTTCACCCAGTATTGAATATCAGCATACAGTGTCATATACTGACATTCATGACATTCATGCATTATTAAATTGGCTATGTATTATTATTATTATTATTATCATTATTATTATGCATGACTTTCAATGTCAGGACTACTGCAGTAAAATGTTTTTTTATTTAGATGCATTGCTTTAAAGTCATTTAATTTAAAAAAGGGAGAAAATATTACAATAATGGAATAAAATGTGGGATTTTCATTAGCTCTCCCCCAGAATGAAAATATAGACTGTAACACTGCAGATGTTTGTCACTGTTATGACAGCCTGCAGTCCTGCTGAACTTGTCTTTTTGGCTGGACCGCAGAGGGCCAGCCCCACAAACGCAAAGTCTGTCACTGAGTGACTGACTGACTGATGAAGTTACACGATTGGTCGGCCGAGTGTTGGGAGTTCCCCAAATGGCCGTTGCCCTTTCAAAATAAAAGGCGGGGAACAATCCGTTATGCAAGTGGGCCCTTCCAGCACGAGGCGTCCCGAAACTTGGACCAAGCTGTCAAACTAGGCGATCTAGTTCTAAACTGAAACAAGCTTCAGCAGTGGCATTGCCTGTTTCTCGCTGAAAATGTTTTCAGAAGTAGATTTTGGTGGATTGTTTAGATGGAATAACAAAGTTTACAAGCAGGCCGCCATGTTGTTTCCTGTTTGAAACGACAAGCAGAAAACCAGGGACCAATCAGGTGCACTCCACGAGAGGGCACATCACCGCTTGATTGGCCAATTGAGTGGAGCAGTGCGTCCCCTAGTGTCCTCGCCGGACCTGGTGGACATGTACTGCTGGATTTAACATTATAGACATGACCACTGACTATTTGTATAACAATTTAGCCACAAATTCACAGACTGACCGTACACGGTCCAGCCATACACTCGGTTTTGACCCGAGCCTTTTTCCTTCAGTCACTCTCCAGATTTGCTGGACGGCAGCCTCAGCAGCATCGGATCCTCCACGGGCTCACCTGGCAAAATGGAGGGAGTGTCGCCCTCGTCGTCCAGCAACTCGCCCTTCGCTTCCCTCCAGGATTTGTCCCCAAAGTGAGCATGGGATAGCAAGAGACACTCTATAAAAGGACTGGCGCCAAAAAGCGTCTCTCCGGGGGAACCGGTTTTCCTTCTCAGACCCTCCCATCTCACCATCGCTTAGATTTAGTGGAATCTTCCATGTTTGTGTCTGGGCAGGTGTTTTCATGGCTACATTTCGGAGGGTCTAGATATGTTTGAATTAAGGAGACGAAAGCCATGGATGAGTTTTAGTATGAAAGAGATAAGCCTAGCAACGCTAGGAATGACTGAAGACACTGTGAGCACCAGCTGCTAGTAGAGGATCTTGGATGGTGCTTGGCTTCATAGTGATATTGTGTTCATAACTGGCTATGCTTCTGTCCTACCAGAGAGACATTGAGCACTGGACATAAAAAAAAAAGACTATTTGGATGTGTACATTTCCCCCATTTTTGTGCTGGAAAAACTTCTGTCCACAAGCCTTCGTATGTACACAGTCTGCAGATTTTGTAAGAAAATATTTAACTTATTGTTTTCCTGCTTTGTTTGTAATTATGTACATATTAACCTTGTCAAGATGTCGTACATAGTTTTAAGTTTGTGATTGGCTGTGTGAGGTGAATGTGGGCACAGGTCTTCAACAGCGCGAGTTTTCTTTGTAAAGGAACATAAACTACTTTTTGGGGTACACCTATGGAGATTTCCTTACTGTTATACTGTAAGAGAAGTTATGTTTTCAGCAGATTTTCATAATATTTTTATGATATGGGCTATTAACTGTGGTGATTTTTTTTCAGTTTGGCTTTTATGCCCCCCTTCCCCATGACTTGCTGCAACTATAAAGGGGAACACCACCTAAATTCCAATATGTTATTTTCCATGGCCTAGCAAAATTCAATCAATATGTGTGAACATGAGCTACTCCGAAAGCCAGAAACCAGAGAAGTAAGTCTCAAACATGTGATGTTATAGGGTATATAAAGTCTGGAGCGGCTCCATAGACAATGAATGAGAGGCTGATTTTGTGGTACCACAGAAAGTTTTTCTTTTTTATACCCAAATGAGTTTCATTCTATTGTAGTGTTCTCAGTTGTGAAACAGAAAATGTTCCCATATACTCAGAACATTCCCCTGGGTGCTCAGTGTCATCTATAACATCTCTCCCATTCATTGTCTGTGGAGCAGTTCCACACTTTGACATCACAAGTTTGAGGTTTAGCACTTGTTTTTGGATTTGGGAGAGAGTTGTTCATGTGTATTAATATTTTTGGACTGTCTTAGACCATAGGAATAACATGTATGAATTTTGAAAATGGGCATAGTTCCCCTTTAATTGCCCAGTATGAGCAATTATTGCACCTGCAGTTCATGGTGGATGAAAAAAGACTGTCATCACTGTTGTGCTCTCAACACTAAAGGTTCCTCTGTATCCTGTGTTTTTGTCAGGAGTTTTTTGTAGATAAGCAGAGTATAGAAATGATAGTTTTCTTTTTACCGGGGAAATGTTCTTATTTATGGAAAGAAAAGTTTATTATAAGAATTGGATGGCGATAGGTTTCTATCCCCAGTAAAAGTGAACCAATTGTGCAACATGCAGCACAAACTAAAAGGCACCATCGCATTGTGAGTTAAGAGACTGCCGTTTCTGCTGTGGTTACATTTATTAAAATAGCTTTTTTTTTGCACAGGATACTCAATCCTGTGAGGTTTCCGCCTGTGTGTGAACGGGGCAGAAGTGAAACTCGACTTTCTCGTAAAACAAGATCGGAGAATGCAGTATGTAGAGGTTAAGCCTGTACTGTGATTTTTTTTTTTTTTTGGCACCTAAATTTGCTTTCAACCATCATCGCCCCAGTGTCCATATCCCCTGTGTAACTTATACACCTGAACCCCTTCATGGCTCTGTAGCCTTTAATGTGCATGTACAAAAGAAAGTGATTGTAAATCATTTTATGGAAGTGTGCCCTTTAATTTAAAGAAAAAGCGTGGTTGCAGTTTGTCTTTTTCCTTTATACAAATAATTTTTTTTCTAAGTCATCTTATAAAGTGTTCAGGGCATGACTTCAGCAAATCTGTATGACTGCAATGGAAAGGCTGTAATCTGCCAAGCTGGCTCACATCTTGCCTAATGCTTGTGTCTTTTGTGATTGCAATCGTAGCGGACATCAGGACTAAATAAATTATTTCTTTATTATGTGCGTGTAGTTGTTTTGAATATTCCAAGAGGATTTTTTTTTCTTGTCCGGGGCACTAAAACACGCTAATAAAATTAAAATGTTAACACTAAGGTTGAACCCAATGCTTCAACTGCTGCCATGGTATTCAACCTCAAAATCAGTATTCAAATGCTTCGTTTTTTGTTTATATATAAGTATGTAATAATAATGTATAAATCCCAAAATTGCCCATGAAATAAGGAATAGTCCCATAACATTATTCATACTCAACATTCATTATTAGTTATTCTCAGACGGATATGGCTGTTTGTTGTGCGTAGAGCACTGTCGCGGACACTGAAGCGATGGAAATGCAGACAGACAGAAGAACATGTCAGCTTGCTGTGCTGCATTGTGAAACGGAGCTTGTAATACCTTTGAATATTACTCACCGAAGCGTCAAAGGTCAATAAATAATATTCGGGACAGCCTTAGTTAACACTGCACCCAGGGCAACTGTAGGATATCGCTAAACCTTATTTACGGCTCTGGAAACAAATGGTATGTAAGCAGTGGCAAATCAAGTTTTCAGTTTTCAAACCTGATAACATACAGTCCCAAGGGAGACCAGTGACCTAACTGGAGGCCTCAAGCTATGTGCTCAACACATTCCTGACCAGTACAAGTTAATTAGTTAAACAAAACAAACGCAAACTCCTAGTGTATACCTCATACGCCCGGCAATAAACAAGATTCTGATTCTAATAGTTAATACAAAATAACCTAATCTATACATTTTATACCAGACAGCTGTATCGAGACTTTATTAAACATTTGATGGAGCATTGATATAGCACTGCGAACAAACCATTGTCTTCAAAAGAAGATCTTTCCTTTGGTGACATGTAAAAGTATCTTAAAAACTCATCCAGATAAGGTATTCACACATGTAAAATAACTGCATTTAGTCCTCAGCGTCTACACTAAAAATTGCTTTCAAACATCAATATAATGATGGTTACAGGTGAATACCATAACAACATTTTTAATGGCTTTATATACACATGTAAAATGTTTGCATGTAGATTCCTTCACACTCAAGTTAACCACATTCTGGTACATAATGGCAATAGAAATACAGACACGAGGAATATGAGGTCAAACAACACTTTGAATGGCCTCATGTTTCTTCACAGGTCCCTGCTCAGGGACCTACCGCTCCTTTGACCTAGACACTGGAGGTCTCCGCCGTTTGCTTCAGCATTGTGTCAGTTTATGTATTAACACAAATATGAGGATTTGAAAACAAGTATACTAATAATGTATTTTTCAGGGGACGGGGGTGAACTGAGTAAGTACCACGTTCCCCTGCTGTCAGCTTTACTCGTTGAAGCGTAGCAGTGCCTCCGGTGTGAGGATGTTCTCTTCGTCTTTAGATCATTTTCCCTCTTCCTCCTCTCTGCTGACGGCACCTCATGTGCGTAGGATGACCATCGTAAGAAGACCTAAAGACAAAACAGAGAATATATACTCCAGCACAAACGCTTTCATAAACAATAGCATTGTAGTTCGCATTTAAAGAGGACCTATTACGCTTATTTCTAAGTGCATACTTGTATTTTGAGTTTCTACTAGAACATGTTTACATGCTTTAATGTTCAAAGATGCGTTGTTTATCTCATACCGGCTGTGCTGCAGCTCCACTTTTCACCCTATGTCTGAAATGCCCCCCCCCCATCCGAAAAAGCTCAGTCTGCCCTGATTGGTCAGCTGGCCCACTCTGTCGTGATTGGTCAACCGAACCAAACTCTTCGGTCTCCGCTCCAGCTCCGCACTAATCAGCTTTGTTTGAGGGCGTGCCAAACTAGCCGCTAGCCAGGTATTATGTAAATGTGTTACTTGGTGACATCACCACATTGCAGAAGAAAAGGCGGGACTTCAAGCAAGGCGTTTCAGGCAGTTGTGGAGCAGTGTTTCTGTGGGGAGAGTAACTCCCTTTGGCGTGGACTTTGGGCTTTGTAACTTTGCAGACCTTTTACATGAACAAAAAACTATATAACACACTAAAGGAAAGAGAAAAAGCATAATAGGTCCTCTTTAATGTTTTTAACACACAACCCAACCTCATTCTTGCCAACTGCATGAGTTTCTGTGATTCTTTTCTTTCTTTTTTTTTTTTACTTACCGAGAACATAAGCAGCTACAAGTTTCTTGTTAACACTTAAGTGGAGGTAGACAGGCACAGTAGATTCTTGCTCCCCCACGGACGGGAGCATCAGGGCGGCCATACACACCAGCCCAAGCAGCACCGTCAGCAGACTGGGGCCACCAGCAACAGGACGGCTCTCTGTTAAACACACACACACACATGCACAAACACTGCGATCAGATGAAAGGATGTAAACAAATCCCATGAAAAAGACCAAAATCAACAATGTGTCTGTGGCTCTTAGCTCCAAGTACATGGTTACTACTGAAGATATAAATCTGCAATAATGGGACAGGAATGTGCTTTAATTTTGCTTAAAAAAGGCTAAATAATTTTCTAAAACAGCTGGGCACTGTTGTTTAGCAAACATTACTCAAACAGGAGTAAATAATGTATTTGTTAGGGACTATTTTCTTCACTTAGTATTTACAGCTGCAGGACGGTGTATGTGGGATTGACTCAAAATAAACTACAGTGTGTGTTCATGGTAATGCAGGAGGATGTTACCCAGGTCAGACATGTGGCTCACTGATGCTGGTGCTTTTAGACAACACTTGTTACGATCAATTCATTTTTGATTTGCTCTTTTCACGAGATATGTTGTTGACAATACAAGATATATTGAAAAAATACCAGGCAGAATGTTAGTCAGAGGGAAGAAGCTGGAGCTCCAAGAATGTTTTAGCTTAACAACCGTAAGCTGATGAAATGATAGCTATGCAATTATTTTGATTGTCAATTAATCTGTTGATTATTTTCTTGATTAATCGATTAGTTGTTTGGTCTATAAAATGGTGAAATATGTTGATCAGTGTTTCCCAAAGCCCTCAAACGTCTTGTTTTGACCACATCTCAAAGATATTCAGTTTACTGTCATAGAGAAGTAAAGAAACAAGAAAATATACACATTTAAGAAGCTGGAATCAGAGAATTTAAAACGTTTTTTTCTTAAAAAATTATTCAAACCAATTAATGGATTATCAAAATAGTTGGCAATTAATTTATTAGCTGACAACTAATCAATTAATTGTTGCAGCTCTACAAGTGAACAGTGAATACTCAACCACTTCAGTATTGGTAAATGCAGTTACAGCATATACATAAAATGAAAATACATTTTATCTTGTACGCAATGAGGCTTTGGCTTGTACTTCAACTTTAAATGACAACCTGTCAGTGATTACCTGCACGATTCTCTTCCGACTGCTTTGAGGACATAACATTTCCAATTTTGATTTATACAAAAAGATCTGAACAGGAAGCAGGTTAACATGGTAGCAGCAAAAAAAGACACTTGGTATACACCTACCTATCTTGCTACAAGATCAAATATGAAGATGATTACATAATAACATGTATGTTATTATTGCCATACTATGTTTGTGAGCCCAATAGTTTTTTTTTATATACTAGATAGGATAGGTAGGTAGATAGGTATGTTCATAGACCACAAAAAGCAATGTAATGTACCATGTTCAGTAAACAGCAAAAAGTTCCTCAATTTGATTTTATGAGCATTTGGCTCCATCTAGTGGTAAAACAGACACACAACAGTTTTTCATCCTACCTGTCTGAAATGCAGTCTGTTCAAAAAACTCGCTGTCTGCAAACTGCTCTTTGATTCTGCGTTCGTCATCTTGGGGCCGGGGGCTGGGCGTCTCCTGTGAGGCCGAGGGACGGAGCGTGGCCGTCACCTCTTTGCGGCCCAGAGCTTTTCGCTGACTCTGCTCCGACACCTGCAGCCGGAACTTGTCGTACACCCCATAGTGGCATGAGCGCACATCTCTGTGTCGGATTACTCTGTGTGTAAATAGACAATTAGACAGACTCCTTACTTGATTAGACGGGAAAGTCAACTGTATAAACAGCCACCTGACTGAAAACATAAAATCAACCACAAAAACAACCTAAAAGTTCATATTTAGCAAAGTAAACAATAAACGATAAAAACATGGATGGGATTCCACAAGGAACAACAAGCTCATAGATAAGAAATGTAGTCCCTTTAGTGCTTTACCACTGCATGAAAAAATAATGAGTCATAAACACAAAAACAAACTCACATGTCAACACAACACTGTGGCTTGACAGCTCCGGTGGCATCCACCACAGTGTACTTGTTTGGCGCTGTGCACAGCACTGATAAAAAGAAAAAGAATTAAACAGATTATGTAAATAATCGATAACAAAAATGGTACAGCATGCATGGAGACCCAAATAGATTGTACCAAACTGACCTTTAAACTTGAGGGCGAACTCATAGGGGTTGTAGAGGGTGAGCACCTGCTTGTGAGACGTCTGCTCATCTGCGTAGAAGATGAGCTCAGTGGGGAACACGAACACGGGAAGGCTTCCTTCCACCAGCTCAGGCTGTCGATGCTGCTGCTGCATTGGCTCCAGCTGAGCTCTTCCCCTTCCCCGTCCACAGTCTGCCTGGGCCCCCCCACGCCTCTCTCCACGAGCTATCACGCTGTGCGAGCTCCCTTCAGGTGAAAATGGCACTTCCCGCTCTCATCGCCTCAGGGCCATGACGTGGTACTGTGAAGAGACACAGGTGATGAATAATAAGACGCACTGGCATGCCACTTATTTACATTTTGTGACACTTTTATTCCACTACATTTCATGAGGAAATATTGCATTGATTATTCCATTTATGTATCTAGTTGCGTTTTGTAGTTACTTTGCAACTTAATATTTTGCATGTGACAAAAAAAATAAAGCTCATATGATGTACTTCCAAGGTTTCAACTACAGCCCAACTGATACTGGGTTTTTGAGGCCAATACGGACATTGATATTTGAGAATTTAAAAAAACAACAAATCACTGTATAATAATAATGCCAATGAATGATGATAAACTATACAATGCTGACACAGTTTCTAAACCACCTCAAATATGTAGGCAACTCCACTGCTTTGTTAATAAAGGCTCAACAGTGCCTTTATTTCCTAAGGACACTAACCTGTCTGTGAAGCTGCTTGTGCCCTTCTACCACTGCTCTATAGAAAGTGTACTGACGAACTGTATTAAAGTATGGTATGCCAACTGTTCAGCAGCAGACAAAAGAGCTCTCCAGAGAGTCATAAACACAGCCCAGAAAATAATTGGACTTCCCCCGCCCTTACTGAAAGACATCTTCATATCACGCCGCCTCCATCTCTTGTCTGTGCCGCCATAGACTAGGCGCTACAGGGCGTTAGAGAACTTCCAGGCTCCAAAGCTTCTAAAGCAAAATGTATGCTGGAAACTTTCTACCCCAGCGCCATCATTGAACTGAACTCCACAAAAGTCCCCCCACCACCACATCCCACTAACATCATCACACACCACACCACACCACACCACACCACAGGACTAAAGCTGGGATAGTTTTAAATAAGGAAATGTGCAATAACTGTATATGTGCAATAATATCTTTATATAGTGCAATAGTAGTAGTAATAGTTTTTTTATTGATGTCACTACTATTACTTTTTAAAATCTTTCTTTGATTACTATGGCAGGTGAGTGTGGGGTGTAATAAATGTAGATCTGAAAGGAACCATTCATCAGAACTGTACATTTAATTGCTAACATATATTTCTTTAAACTAACTTGGAATGCAGGACTTTAATGGGATATAGTTTATTAGATAAGATAAGATAAGATAAGATAAGATATTCCTTTATTAGTCCCGCAGTGGGGAAATTTGCAGAGTACAGCAGCAAAGGGGATAGTGCAAAAAACAAGATGCATCAGCTAACACAGTAAAAAAAGAGCTAAACAAAGTGAAACAAAGTATGAACCATTTAAATAAAAGGAAGTATAAAAAAAGGAGCAGTATATACAGTATTGACAATAAACAGACTATTAACAAAATTGCACAAGTGGAAAATGATATTGCACAGTGTGAATTACACCTGAGTAGTACTGATAAAGTATTTGGTTGTTTGTTTTTCAGCCACAGGAGATACTTTCAATAAGGGTTGAATACAAGAACAGGGCAATAAGAGAGGGACAATTCAATTAATGGTACTTTAAATAACTCAAGTTCAACAAGGCAATAACAGTATCAAGTCAACTCCATGTGGCTGGTCACGTGCCCTGGTGTGTTGACATGGTTACGGTAGAGCTCTGAAACAGGACTCGTGGTGTCGCAACACAATTTGTACTCCTTATACACATAAAAATCACCATTAAGTCATTATCTTTGTAGCAACAAAGCTTTAGCCAAGTAGTGTTTTTTAGTATCTGGGAGTATTTTATTCCATGACTAAGTTATATATACCATCTTGACTCTTACCACTGGCGCACTTTACACTTACTTTACACTATACATCCTATATACCACTTTATAGACTGCACATATGTACATATGACATTTATTTATTGTACATACTACATTTATTAATCCACGGACTGCACACACGATGTTCACCCATTCACTCTGTATCTTTTATATCTCTATTATTGTTTTTATAATTTTTAGTAAACCTTTACCTCTCCTGTGTTTCACTCTGTTTGCTGATGTTTGCTGATGTTGCTGCTTTGACACTTGAATTTCCCTCCGGGGATTAATAAAGGTTCATCTTATCTTATCTTATATTGCATATTTGTAATTCGTATTTAGCTAAGCTACCTTTAATCGTTGGTAGAATAGATTAGAATAGAAAGATTTATTGTCATGTTATTATATACAACGAGATTCACAGTTGCCACAACTGGTCAGTGCTTTAAAACAAATACTTGACAAGACTAAACGAGGCAGATAAAACATATAACAGGTAAAACACACACACAGTTATAAAGCAAATAAAACAGGTAAAGTAGATGTAATAAATAAATATAAACAGAAGTGTTACACTAGAAGTATAAAATATAAAAATAGATGTAATGTAAACAGAGGTAGTTGCACTTGTAAAACAGGTAGGGTAGATGTAATAAATAAATAATGGTGACAACGCAATGAGGTCTTTATGCTAGTGTACTGGTTATATATTTAGCAACAGGGAGATGTAGAAAAAGTCAACCACACCTTTGATTAACCTGTAATGAAACCCTCCAATTTAACTTGCTGTGACACTGTAATAACACGTCGTTATGGTGTAATGCTAACGCTGTAGCTACAGTAAGCTACTTACTTTACACTATACATCCTGTATAACACTTTATAGACTGCACATATGTACGTATTACATTTATTTATTGTACATACTACATTTATTTATTGATTTAATAATTTTTGTATACCTGTTCCTCTCCTGTGTTTCACTCTGTTGCTGATGTTGCTGTTTTGACACCTGAATTTCTCTCCGGGGATTAATAAACGTTCATCTTATCTTATCTTATCTTATATTATCTTATCTTATATTGCATATTTATATTCGTATTTAGCTAAAAATGTAAGCTACCTTTAAACTGCAGTGTAATCGTTGGTGACAACGCAACGAGGTCTTTATGCTAGTGTATTGGTTATATATTTAGCAACAGGGAGATGTAGAAAAAGTCAACCATACCTTTAGTTACCCTCTAATGAAACCCTACAGGTGTACTAGCTGTGACACTGTAATAACACGTCGTTATGGTGTAATGCTAACAGGGAGCTAGCGTTAGCCGGCTAGCATTACACCCAGATGTTAGCTAGCTGATAGCCTCTTAACGCTGACTGTACGCAGTGACATAAAACACAGACTCGTTTCATCTCAAGACAACACTGAGAGTGAGACTTTACCTTGTTGTCAGCAGCACACGGGTTGGTGTAAGGTTAGTGCTGCCAGCAGCAGGGTCTCTGTGTTTCTGATCCTCCCTGTTGTTGTTGTTGTTGCTCTACAGCCTCTTTCTCTCTTTGTCAATAATATACTGCAGACCTCGCAGTGCATGCTGGGACGGCGGAGGGCGACAGAGTGCGTGCAAGACGTCAACAAGACGTCAACAAAGCGGACGTAGAAATGCTCCAAGCAAAGGAGTAAAAGATGTTTGTAACTCCAGAGTGTAAGAATATAAACGCCACAAAACCACGCACAGTAGGCTACATTTGCAGAATACTTTTTGAGGTATTAACAGAAATTGATAAGTCCTGTTAATCATATAAAGTGGCACACAATTGTGTTAAAATATCTAGAGCTATAGGCTACTTTACATAATAAACTATAAAACGATCCTTGTGCATGTGTATAAACGCCACAAAACACGCAAATTAGGTTATATGTGTGGAATACTTTTGAAGTATTAACTGCACTAAATTAATAAGTCCTGTTAGTCATGCATATATATCTAGAGCTATAGGCTACTTTACATAATAAACTATAGATTGCATTGATTTTCCACCACAATTAGCAAGAATTATCAGGCTATTTTACTGATCACAGCACCAACAGAAAAAAAGTCAAGTCAAGTCAAATTTATTTCTATAGCACATTTAAAACAACATGAGCTGACCAAAGTGCTTTACAGACATAGGCAGAATAAAAACAGGTCAACAGAGCAGACAACAAAATCTCACACATCCGGAGACAGAGACCAAGATAAAATCCATGAGTAAAAGACTGTTATAATCAGCATTATAAAAGGCCAAGTAAAAGCCTTAACTAATACATTCAGATTCAGGTTGATGTTGAATCTGCATGTTATCATTCCAGAAAATTATGTATATCCGCCATCCAACCTGATTTTCAATGGCAGCAAATGAGAAAAGAAAAACAATTGTTATATGCAGTATAGGCCTACTGTAAGCAGACAAACCTGTCCCGGAAAAGATAAGGCCTTCATCTGCAGGTAGTGCATTGTGTCTGGGGTTGGTTACTATGACTTTCCACTGACCTTTAAATCTATGAGCTATTTTTTTCTCATCCCTTTTGATGTAAAGTCTGAGTTTATAGTAAACATATATTTGCAGTCATTTGTAATTTAATGGTAATTAAGGTCTTTGATTAAGTGTTTAAAGGACAGATCAAGAATACCCTTAATGTAACAGTGATGCTGCCTTCAAGTGCTGTCGGATTTATTAGCTTCATAAGAGCACATGCAGATCAGGCGGTGCTTTTTATGGGTTGAGAGGCTTGATTGTGAAAGTGACTTTTCCACTGTTATATAATATGTTTTTCTTGGTCTGTTTGAATATATATATATTTGTGTATGTTCTATCTCTATGCAGTTTTTAACCTAAATGTGCATTTTCCCTTGATCTTTGCCATTAGAGCATAACATGCATATACTGTTAGTATGACACTTGATTCATAGACTTAAACAATGCCCAACTTAAATATTTTTGTTAACTTGGTTTGGGCCATGTAACTTGTTATGTTATGTTAAGAGTCGGATGGACGCACCTTTTGAGGTGCCTTGAACGCAGCAAGAGAGTGACAGGAGAGAGATAATCAGAGAGAGAGAGAGGTTGTGTGTGTGTGTGAGAGAGAGAGAGAGAGAGAGGGGTTGTGTGTGAGAGAGAGAGAGAGAGAGAGAGAGGGGGGCGGGATGCCAAGGAATTGGCAAGGAATTTCAAGAAATGTTAGGTGGTCTATAAATATGATTTATGCAGCTACAACACTATCAGTTGTCTGGTTTTTGCAGCCAGACCGATAGGCTACTTTGTGGAAATGATGCAAATGTATTAATATACACACCAGCGCCATCATAGACAATGCTTGTGTATATACCCGCCCGTTTAGCATACATACAATTGAAACGGTGGGCGGATGTGCTGTATACACACGCCATGGAGGAGGAGCCCAGATGGTGTTGAGGCATCATGGCAGTTGAGGAGTTATTTTTTTTCTTTCCTTTTCCTCATAACAAAATAAAATAATATGAAATATGGATACAACAAGAATAAAAGAACGAAAAATTATAAATATTTTATACACTTGAACTTGTTGTAATTTTGTGGTATTTTTGAGCAATCTCTGGCACAAGAATTTCCTTCGGGATTAATAAAGTTCTATATTATCTTATCTTATCTTATCTTATAAAATAAATATAAATAGGTAGATAGATAGAAGACACACGCCATATTTTCGTAAATTCTTGAGCTTGGTTTGATAGCTCAGGGCTTATGCCCTTTTCTACCCATAGGCAGTTATCATTGGAGGGAGGAGAGAGGAGATGGAGGAGGAGCCAAGTTGGTGTTGAGGCATCATCATGGCCCATGCATGGCCAGTTGAGGAGTTTTTTTTTTTCTTTTCTTTTCTTGTTTTTTTCCTCTTTATGTATATCTATCTATATATATATATATATATATATATATATATATTTTCCCTTACTTCTCTTCTTTCCTTTCTCTCTTCCCTTTCCTCGTAACAAAATAAAATAAAATGAAATATGGATAAAACAAAATGGAGAGAAAAATAAATTGAAGAAAGAAAGAAAAAAGAAAGAAAGAAAAAAATATATAAAGAAATAAAGAAAGACACCCGCCATATCTCGACCTCGTTATATATTTATATATTGTATGGGGGGCGTGGCCAGTGGAACCAGGTTCAGCCTCATAACAAAATAAAATAAAATAAAATATGGATAAAACAAAATGGAGAGAGCATAAATTAAAGAAAGAAAAAAATAATAAATAAAAATAAATTAATTAATAAACAAATAAATAGATAAAGAAAACTTTTAAAAAAGCCAACATAACTGGGCAAGATCAATATCATGTGACTGTGTGTGTGTGCGCTTGAGAGGGGGTGGGGGTGGCCGGCTGTCAGGTCAGTGTGCAAATCAAATTAAGGCAAGATTAAAAAAGAATAAGATAAAATGAAGTAAAATAAATATAAATAGGTAGATAGATAGAAGACCTCGTTATATATATTTATATAGATTGTATGGGGGGCGTGGCCAGTGGAACCGGGCTCAGCCTCATGACAAAATAAAATAAAATGAAATATGGATAAAACAAAATTGAGAGAAAAATAAATAAGATTAATAAATAAAAATAAATAAACAAATTAATAAAGAAATAAAGAAAGAAAACTTTAAAAAAGCCAACATAACTTGGCAAAGATCAATATCATGTGACTGTGTATAGTGTGTGCGCTTGAGAGGGGTGGTGGGGGTGGCTGGCTGGTCAGTCAGGGTGCAAATCAAATTAAGGCAAGATTAAAAAGAATAAGATATATCAATGTCATGTGCAATACTACTTTTTACATTCTCATGTGCAATATCACTGTTCATTGTGTGCAATATTAATGTCCAACATGTGCAATATTACTTATTTTTCTGTTTGTTAGCTTACTTTACCTTTTTTATTTTACTTATCTTATCTTATTTACTAATTTTACTAAATGTATCTTACTTAATTGTTATTCTATTAGTCTATTATTACTTTTTTATTTTATACACTTGTATTTGATACACTTGAACTTGTTGTAATGTTGTTGTCATTTTATTATATACTTTATTTTTTCCCTTTTTTCAAGGCTGTTTTCATATATGCAATCCACAAAACCAAGAAGAGAAATAACAATAATAATAATGACAAAAAGAAAGAGTAGAGTTAAAAAACAACAACAACAAAGCCACCAAAAAAACCCCGAAAAAACACACATAACAAAAACAAATTTTTGTTGTATTTTTGAGCAATCTCTGGCACAAGAATTTCCTTCGGGATTAATAAAGGTCTATCTTATCTTATCTTATAAAATAAAGTAAAATAAATATAAATAGGTAGATAGATAGAAGACACACAACCTCGTTATATATATATTTACATATTGTATGGGGGCGTGGCCAATGGAACTGGGCTGAGCCTCATAACAAAATAAAATAAAATGAAATATGGAAAAAACAAAATGGAGAGAAAAATAAATTAAAGAAAGAGAAAAATTAAGAAAAATAAATAAATAAAGTAAGAAAGGTAACTTTAAAAAAAGCCAAGGAACTGGGCAAGATCAAAAAGCAGCAAAGATCATTTCACACGATTGAACTTGTATAACCGGCGTGACAATAAACATCTTGAATCTTGAATGTTGAGATAGATAGAAGACACACGCCATATCTCGACCTCGTTATATATATATTTACATATTGTACGGGGGGCGTGGCCAGTGGAACCGGGCTCAGCCAATGGCGTGTCAGCGGCGGGATGTGGGCGTGTCCTCCGGTTAGGGAGCAGAAGTTGAACAGCTAGCCGAGGCAGAGCTGTAGAAAGGCAGATAGAGAGAGAGCAGAGCCAGCGGCCCTCTTCAGGAGGGGAGGGGGGCTTATTATAACAAATATATACACACATGTGTGAACTGTACGGCCGCACGATAGCTCACATGTGGATAACAGTAATTTTAGAAAAGCATCCAACCTCGGCTTTTACATTTAAAATGCCTATTTTACTTTTCCTGTTAGACACGTCCGCCTCTATGAATCAGCGCACTTATTTGGGTACGACGTATCTGGACGTTGCTAAAGGCGCGGTTGAGGTCTTTATGAAGGTAAAGAATGATTTTACCCCGACTTTTTTTCAGCAAGCACCCTTTGGAGAGCTTAGGGTATCCGTGGGCAACGACGGTCGACATTAATATATGTTGTTTTTGGCTTTCTTTTTGTTGACAGCTGCGTGCCCGAGACCCGGCTAGTAGAGGCGACAGGTACATGCTAGTTACATTCGATGATCCACCATACGGAGTGAAGGTAATTAGACACTGATAAACATCTTTTTTTACATTTAAACAGTCGAAACGTGTTTTTTTTTAAGTGAAACTTTATTGTCCTTCTGGTTTTTGTAGTCATTGTCCCGGTTGGCGACAAAAAACGGCTATTTTTTACTCCAAATAACCGCAGAGACCCGGAGAGCTGCACACTGCCTCCGACCATCCAGCGGACATTTTGCTTTTGTGTTGAGAAAAAGTCTCGGGCGTTGAGATGGAGGCGGAGAGATTGATTATCGCCTGTGACGTCGCGATTTTTTTTAAAATACAGCGTCCTGATTGGTCAAGGAGCCCGCCAATCATCCTCAGCTCCTCCCCTCGCATCATCCACGCATTCCCATTGGCCAGTCAGTCTGATGGGGCTGAAAGTTGATAAGCCCCTCTCTTCATCATGAGGTTTTCTTTTTTTTTTTTTTATGTGAGTTCGCTAGAAGAAAATTATCATTATTCATATGATAATTATTTGTCATACCGATACTATGAGCATTAATGGGCCCAGAATACTAACACTCTTAGTTTTCAAGGCAAAAAAACAAACATACAACCTGTGAATCACTGCAATCATCACTGCAATCATTACAGGGGTTTCATGTCAGCAAAGCTATACCCTCACGAGTAATCAATTGACTCTGGCACACATATCTCTCTGAGCTTTTCATGCCCAATAAAATACAATCCTTAGTACCCACAGAAACCCCCTGAAGTCCCTGATCTGCTTCAGTGGCTGGTCTGTAGTAGGAATCTCTTGGCTTGTCTCACTGTCTACAAACAACACCCTACTATTCTCAACACAATATGCATTTCTGTACTCACTCCACCACGTGTCATTAATACTTGAAGGCATATGAATAGTTTGCTTTCCTTGTAAAAGTCTTTTTTGTTTTAAATGCATGCCTCATGGCCAAATTACAAAATGCCAGAGCCGGGAAGTAATTGATTAATTCATCTTTTAATAGCAGTAGCTGGTGAGATGTTTAGAAGATAGATGCAGAGGCATACATACAGAGTATTGTGCAAGACAAAGGGTACTTGTAACGACTACTTAATTCCATTTATCTTGTTTTTATAATACACTCGAAAATGTCACCAGTCCAACAGCT
>CAKAKR010036647.1:23101-44114 GCA_916700685.1 Adelosebastes latens
AGACCAGAAGCCACACTATTACAGTCTATCTCATGATAACTGAATACAAACTATATAATAATATAGTCTAATATGTTACACTCTTTTTTTTTTTAACAGTCTACAAACAACACCCATCTATTCTCAACACAATATGCATTGCTGTACTTACTCAACCACGTGTCATTAATACTTGAAGGCATATAGAATAGTTTGCTTTCCTTGTAAAGTCTTTTTGTTTTTGTTTGCATGCCTCATGGCCAAAATTACAAAATGCCAGAGCCGGGAAGTAATTAATTGATTCATCTTTTAATAATAGCTGGTGAGATGTTTAGAAGATAGATGCAGAGGCATACATACAGAGTATTGTGCAAGACAAAGGGTACTTGTAACGACTACTTAATTCCATTTATCTTGTTTTTATAATACACTCGAAAATGTCACCAGTCCAACAGCTGCAGCTTTCTTTTTAAGGAGCACCAGACCAGAAGCCACAATATTACAGTCTATCTCATGATAACTGAATACAAACTATATAATAATATAGTCTAATATGTTACACTCTTAGGGATACACTTCTCATTATCATACAAGCAAGGAAGATATTAGTATAACTCTTGTTAGATAAGCAAAGTCATTTTGAAGAGTAGCTACTTCCCTTTTCTCAAACACTTTTATTGCAATAGATTTAGTGTACTTTTGACACAGGTTGTGCAAGAAGCATAATAACTGTCAGACTATATGTGGCTCTTTATTGACCTCCACAAGGATCATTTTGAGCTCAGCACTTAAAACATCATTGCATACTTTTTATACTGCTACAGTAAGCCTCTGTGTGTACGACTGGGGTCATGAGAAATGTTACGAGGGCCATGCCATTGCTGTCATTCATGTGCTGCTTCCTACTTCACTCAAGTCATTGACCTTGCAGTATTCGCCAAGTCCAGATCATTGCTTCACGCGTCCCACTGATATAGTCTTGTGTGTAACATTTTAGCCCAATAATCCAAGAAGTGCTATTCACTACTAAAGTCTGTCCTCATCAACTCCTATTCCTTCAGCTCTTCCTCTCTTTGTCTTCATTGCCTTCTCCTTTGTTGTTTCTGCCTGCTTTGTGTATCGAGGATTATGATGAAAGGACAAGGTTATTCTGAATGGGTCTACTCTGATTGCACAGTTACAGAGGCAATAAATTGTTGATGTAGAGGGAGAGAGAGAGAGGAGGTTGGTTGAGAGGAAAATAGAAATATTCTGTAGTCTGAATTATTGAGTGCAAACTATGCCTTACATTTCTACTGGCCTACACAAGGACCTATGTCTGGGTACTTTTCTTATACCCACGTGAATGTGTTTCTTCAGTGTTACCTCAGCTGCTCAGTGATGATGTTTGTATGACTGTGTAACATTTATCTAACGTCATTCGTGGAACACTCTGAGCTTTCCTTGAAATTCCTCTAAATTCAGGGTTTTGGATGAATGTCCCATGATAATCCAAAAAATCTACCCACTGGCCTGATTCAGAGCATACATGTAGACACTGGTGCTTCATCTCTCTCTCTCTGTGTCTTCAGCCTCTCCCCCTCCCTCTCCTGATAGAGGAAGTGGTAAGCTTGCAGGTCATCCTTAGATTAAGCATGAAGCTGCAGTAGTAAGGTACTTGACCCCACTGGAGGAAAGTCCAAAAGCAGTTACGCTCCCACATCCCCGTCCTGTGGGAGTATATCTCCCTCACAGAGGACAAGCGACAGTGGGAAGTGTATTTCTGGATGCTTGTCATGTATGAAATTAGACTCTTTCTTAAACAGCGCCATCCAGCTCAAATGTTGGCCTGAATTTCAGCAATATTATCTTCCATTTCCAGAGCTTGACATAAGCTGATCTCATTTTATGGTTACTGTTATGTCATGCTGCACAGAATCAATGGGTTGCTAAGATATAAACTCATTTTACCAAAGGTGGCAGTTGCATGCTTGACATGATTCAGTGAGTGGTTGTCAGTGAACAAAAGTTTATGTTCTGTTTGTCTTTGTAATTACATAGTATGGGTATCTGTGGGTGTGGATCTATTTTGGATTGTGGCTGTTCATCATACACTGTAACTTCAGGCCTCCTCTGCTACTCAGTTGTAAAGCTGTCTGCTGTGCAGTCCATTCAGCACGCTGTCCATGTGTGTATTTCAGGCCGGATGGAAGGAGAACCACGCCACCTTCATGTGCGAGTTGAAGAACCTGCAGGCATCAGGGCTGACTACATTAGGCCACGCTCTCCGCACAGCCTTCGACCTGCTCAACCTCAACCGCCTCGTCTCAGGCATCGACAACTACGGACAGGTATGTTGACGCCAACATCCTCTTACGCATTTCTTTGGCGGCAGTTGATAACTAGTTAATCAGTACCAGCCGCGACAGCGACGCTGGTATTGTTTTCACCCTGTGAGCCTGTGTGTGTGTCATCATGTGATAAAATGTGGTCCTGCAGACACATGTAGCGGGAACTACCACAGAGGCGGTTTGGAGTACTTTGCCAAGTGTTAACCGGTACTTTGCCAAGTGTTTATATGTCTGCCTGTTGACAGATTTTGTCACCGCAATAGCGTCACAACCGTGCAAGATGCAGTCACGTAACTTTACAGGTGTGTAGTTGAGATCAAAATGAGGGCCGTCTTCGAAGATGGGTGTGGTCCGAGCAAGGGCGCTGGAAGTAGGAGGGCAGAAAGTTTTACGCCCTTGGTTGCCTGATTTGGCGTTGCGGCTGGTGTGATCCTATCGCAGGATGGTTTCTAGTCTAAGTTGTTTTTCAAGCAAAGATACCAAATATTGCCTTTTCACATTTTCCACTATTTCCTGACATTTTGTAGACCATGCGTTTAAAGTACCAGTGTGTAACATTTAGGGGGATCTATTGGCAGACATTGAATATAATATTAATAAGCATGTTTTCTTTAGTGTATAAGAAGAATTGTTGTATTTTCGTTACCTTAGAATGAGCCGTTCCTATCTAAATGGAGTGTGCCATGTTGCACCGCCATGTTTCAACAGTAGCCCAAAACGGACAAACCAAACACTGTTGATGTTTTCTGCTTGGGCCAGAGTTGATAACGTTACTCGTTGCCATCGCCGCTGCCGCCACTCTCTCTCTCTTGCTTCAACACTCACTTCTCACCTCTGCTCCAAATGACCTACCCTACTCTTACAAAAAACGGCTGTAGAGAGGGCCATTCACGTTTTTGCGTCGGTTACCATAGCTCACTGACAAGCTTGGCACATGGGAGAGGCTCACTGCTAGATTGTGCCAGATCTAACACACTGTTCCTTTAATAGACTAACTGAGAAAATACTACTGCAAAATTATCAATCTTGAAAACATATTTAGTTGCAGCCCTCATTTGAATCATTACGCATTTACACATCAAATACTATGACGGATTAAAAAATCAAATTAATCTGTCTTTTTATTTTTGGTTGTGATTGAAAAGATGACATTAGATACACATTTAACACCTGATACACAATGATTGACAATGATACAGTGGCATGCCACATTTAGTGGTGGATCGGTTGTTTTAATGAAAACGATTAATAATTAGGTTACGGGATCGTTAAGAATATGTATTGGCTTTTTTGTTTTTGCCTTTTGATAGAAATAGATTCCACAAGACAAAATTAGTTTTGACATACTGGCTAGTAATCAAGTGTAAAACAAGGCTTTTCTGATACAACCAACATATACAGTATATGTGGATGTTTCCTCAATAAATGAAGGGTTCGATAATGATTGTAGCAAAGTTTTCAGCTGGCATTTCTTTATTCCTTTGCCTGGAAACGAAGTGGAGAATATTGATTTTTGATTGCAGCTTAATCCACTCCGTCTCCCTCAGTTACCATAGCGCTGTCATCAGCTCCTCACACACATCGTTTCTGCAAACCCCTGCTTGAAGGCAGAGAAAGATTACTACGCTCAAGTAGTGCCACAAGTTCTGTGCATCGGGTGTGTGTGAATCTACTTGTGCATTCGGTGTGTGTCTGAATTAGACAAGGCTGACCCCTATAACACAGTGGTGGAGGCTTCTGTCCTTAATAAGTAACACAAGGACACTCTGCAGCTTACAGATGCATTCTGACACAAGGCAAAGATTACAAGCTGCAACACACTGTTCGTATTAGTATTCAAGAGGTTATTGGAGGTGTGAAGCTACAGTAATACCATACTAACTACTGCGTTTAAGTGGAGCTCTGTTTAAATAGTACACCTGTATTTTGCCATTACTGCAGTTACATTTTATGTTTCAGGAGAATCTTTTTGAGACACACAGAACAGTGTACAGAAAATAAAGCAGACTAGTGAGAATAAATTGGGTCACTGTTGCTTGTATTTGGATTTAATTGCTGATTGTTACTGTTTCCGTCTCAGGGCCGTAACCCCTTCTTCCTCGAACCATCTGTGATCATCACTATCACTGATGGGAACAAGCTTACACACAGCTCTGGGGTGCCAGATGAGGTGAGATCACAAACAAATGCAGCAGTGCTACTTTGTACCGTGTAGTAATGCAATCTGTTCAGACCGTGTAATGAAATAAATGGTAAGGGTTTGTAAAACTGTGCAAATGCTGACCTGTGGCTGTTTTCATATATAAACTCATCCTCCTTTTCTTTCTTTACTCTGTCTGCTGCGTAGCTGCACCTGCCTCTGAACTCTCCACTGGCAGGCAGTGAGCTGACCAAGGAGCCCTTTCGCTGGGACCAGCGGCTGTTTGCGTTGGTACTGAGGCTGCCAGGAGCAGCCACACCAGACACTGAGCAGCTCGGTAGCGTCCCCACGGATGAGTCTGCCATCACCCAGATGTGTGAAGTCACCGGAGGTTTGGCATTTTCTTACTTTGGCACCCCGACGTGGGTCCTGTATTCACACCATCATTTATTTTAAGAATCATTGTGCGTCTGTGCTCATGATAAACGGGCAGGAAGCGTCACTGCAACCTGTTTCAGCTTCTCCTCTCTGGTAGGCGCTACAGAACTCTTTACGCCAAAGCAACCAGACACAAGAACAGTTTCCTCCCTCAGGCCGTCACTCTGATGAGCTCGTAATCAGTCGTACACTGTCAAAAAAACCCTAACACCAAATATCCGCTCCTGCCATTATAGATTATAATTTATAGTCTTCAATCACTTTATGTACATATTGTAATATTTACATATCATCTATCACTTTATGTACATATTGTAATATTTACATATCATCTATCACTTTATGTACATATTGTAATATTTACATATCATCTATCACTGTAAATATAAATCCTACTCACTGTACATGCAGTATATTGACATATTCACATGTACATACTGTACTGTATCATCCAGTCCTTGTATATCCATCCAGTATTTATTTTTTTGCACTATTTATATTGTTTACAACTTCCAGAGCACTTGACTTGTATAAAGACATTTTATTTTTATTATTGTATTCTTATTTTATTGTTGGTCATTGTTGTTCCTAGCTGTTATTCCTATTTTGTGTAAGTACATTGAGAGAGCTGCATAAAACCAAAGTCAAATTCCATGTATGTATATACTTGGCAAAATAAACCTGATTCTGATCATTTATTCTGTTCTATATGATGATTGTGCCTCCTGTTTTTCTCTCAGGGCGATCGTACTGTGTGCGGACACAGAGGATGTTGAATCAGTGTCTGGAGTCTCTGGTCCAGAAGGTTCAAAGTGGTGTTGTCATTAATTTTGAGAAGACAGGGCCAGATCCGCCTCTCGTTGGGGATGGTGAGTGGAACACTGAATGGACAACTTTACCTTAATGCAAATCCTGTCCTCATAATTGTTATGAAGAATCTTACAAACATGTATGAACATAAAAAAAGCAGTCATTACATTTTTATATACACAAAATGTTTCACTACTCAAGAGCCCAGTCAAGCGCACAAAACGTGAGTTTCTGAGCACATAATCTAATCACATTTCATACAGTAAGTTACAGCAAAGATACTGTGGGCAGTAAAACAGGTGAAAGCAGAAGAGATTCTTCTTATCTTGGATCATCACAGTGCAGTTTTACACTAAAAGGAGAACTGAGTGCATTTTCTAGATCAGCCACACATAGAGGAGTATAAAGAATGTGGCCTTGTAAAGAAATGTTCTGAGATAATTTGACTCACACATCATTTTACTGATAAAAGGAGAGATTCGAAGTTGTATGTATTTGTTTAAAAAAATATTTTTAAACAAAGGTACTTGAAAGAGCTAAACACTATTTTATAACATTATGAAATGAAAGCTTATTCATATCCGTGACTCAGGGCTTTTTTGACACCGGTTGCTCCCAAATTCACATTTGTGTTTGTTATTTGGTTGAGAAAATATCTTTTTTGTTTTACAGACAACTCAGTGGAGTCAAGTCGTCCTGTGTCGTCCTTCAGCCAACAGCCGTGGCACAGCTGCCACAAACTCATCTACGTGCGGCCGAACCCAAAGACGGGGGTTCCAGTCGGGCATTGGCCCATACCAGAGTCCTTCTGGCCGGACCAGAATTCTCCAACCCTGGTGAGCAGAGAGGCTTAAAATATCTCAGCCCACACCTTTAGTGTGTCATTCTGCAGGTTACCTCTTAAAGAACTATGTTTTACACAAACTTTCTCTTTCACCTTGTCTGTGGCCCTGTTCACACCTGGCATTAACATGCATCCTGAGTGCTCGGATCACAGTGTGGTGGACAGCTTTAAATACGTCTGTTCACACCTGGCATTAAAATGCGTCTCCACATGCGTGAGTGACCACATGTGATCGGATCTCACTTCCCCGCTCTATGTGCAAATAAACACTTAGGCTAATGCAGCAGTCGTGACGTAATATTACATGAATGTCAATAGTAATAGCCTACATATTTGTGATTTCGGGTACATTTTATTAACATAAACATATAAGGTTATTGTACCAGTGGTCCCCGGGGACCTCCATGCCGCCGACACCGCTGCCTTTCCCAGACAACAGTGGGGTACAGAGCTTAAGAGAGCCGGGGATGAGAGCTGGCTAGTGGGCGGGTGTCAGCTCCGTGCAAAGCACCGGAACAAAAACACTGACACATCTCCGACAGTATGATAATAATGCACTTCGTGTGCCTAGTCTGATAGTCTGTAGACTATGTAGCCCATAGATAGGATATATTTTAATAAAATACAGTTGTGCAGAGAGAATACGGTAAAGCACAGAGGCCGTTTCCATGCTGCGAGGCAGACAAGCAGTGAGCCCCCGCGGATCCCAGCGGGACGTCAGTTGAGTAGGCGGTCCTTAATGTGGCGCAGGACACATTCGCGTACACACTGCTAAAAGAATGTGGCTATATGTGGCCCAGACCACCTCTGAATGTGGTCTGAGCGATCGGATCTCAATGCGTCCTCAATGCGTCTTGAGTGCGTTCACACCTGTACTTAGAGCTGTCCCCTTGTGATCCGATCCTTGAGGACGCATATTAATACCAGGTCTGAACAGAGCCTGTCTTATTTTTCTGTCTTTCTCTCGTTTATTGGAAGTCCTGTTTTTCTCCGTCTAATATTAGTCAGTAATTTTGACTTACAGCCAATATAATCAAGTATCCAACTCTGCAAAATCCTGTGATCTCTATTATCTGTTGCTCTTGCAAAGACACCACATGGGTGCATACCACAGATAAGTATGTCTAACAACTTCATCTATTGCTCCCAGCCTCCTCGCACTGCACATCCCGTGGTGCGTTTCTCTTGTGTGGACTGTGAGCCCATGGTGATCGACAAGCTTCCCTTTGACAAGTACGAACTGGAGCCATCTCCGCTCACCCAATACATTTTGGAAAGGAAGTCTCCGCACATGTGCTGGCAGGTACGGTCGATATTATTCACACACCCATCAGCTCTGTTGGCTTGTTTCCACCGTCTCTGTTGTTGCCTCCGGGACTGAAAACCAGAATAATGAGGTTGCTAGCTTTATTTAGAAATATCTTTTCACCTTTTGATGAAGGAATTTCGTAATGAGCCTCACTCGTGAAGCTTGGTCAAGTTTAAGTTTGAAGCTTGGTATCCAAAATGATTTTCTGACTTAATGATTTTCCTTGTTGCCCTCAGGTGTTTGTTAACAGCAGCGGGAAGCAAAATGACCTGGGACAGCCATTTGGCTACCTTAAAGCCAGCACCACTCTCACCTGTGTCAACCTGTTTGTCATGCCTTACAACTTCCCAGTACTTCTTCCTCTCCTCGGTAAGACATATGGCAGGAAACCTTTCTTTAAAATTGGCCTCAAAACTTCTGGGTCAGTGCATCTGAGCTGATATTAAATTTAAAAAGCTTTCCTTTTCTGGGTCACTTCATCATCTGCAATCTTTTTCCCCCCCCAATCACCTTTACTGTAGCTAAAAACATAATTACAACATCACAAGTAACTTTTAACAGAGCAACTTCATAAACAGTTAATCTTTAAAAATGCTAAGTATTAGCTAATTAGCTGATAGATATTTTTTGGGGTGATGGGGTATTTAGAGGGATTAATTGTAGTGTATGTTTTGATGCTCGTTTTAGACTCACCACCTGACTGTGAATGTGTGTGCAACAGTCTGAGGTGCAGGTGGATGGCTGACTGGTCTCTGATCCAGAATGCTAAAACTGTATTCTCCTCCTTTCTTTGTCTCCTTCCAGATGATTTGTTTAAAGTGCACAAACTAAAACCAAACCTCAAGTGGCGACAGTCTTTTGAGATGTACCTGAAGACAATGCCTCCATACTTCCTCTTGGTAAACCGACGCTACGTCACTGTCACCTTTTAGTAAAAGTTCGGTACATGGATTTATATTGTTTCTGCATGTAACTAACATCCACAATTTCCTCTTGCCATCTTCTGACAGCCCTTAAAAAAGGCGTTGAGGATGATGGGTGCACCTAATCTTATTGCAGACACCATGGACTGTGGCCTGAGTTACAGTGTTATCTCTTACCTGAAGAAGCTCAGTCAGCAGGTAAAGACTTTGACATTGTCACCCAAACACGAGGAAAACTAAATCCTCTACTTTGTTCTAATATGCGATAGAGGAGTTATAGAATGTTTATACTATTTATATTAATATAAACTGTCAATCGATTAAAATATTTAATCGTGATTAATCACATGATTGTCCATAGTTAATCCAGATTAATCACACATTTTTGACCTGTTCAAAATGAATCTTAAAGGGAGATTTGTCAAGTATTTAATACTCTTATCAACATGGGAGTGGACAAATATACATGCTTTATGCCAATATATGTATATATTTATTATTGGAAATCAATTAACAACACAAAACACTGACAAATATTGTCCAGAAACCCTCACAGGTACTGCATTTAGCATAGAAAATATGCTCAGATCATAACATGGCAAACTCAAGCCCAACAGGCAACAACAGCTGTCAGTGTGTCAGTGTGTCTCACCAAACTTTAGCTCAAGTTTGGAGCATTTTTTAGCCTCTTTCACAACAAGCTAGTATGACATGGTATGTCTAAGTATGAAATTATTCATATAAAAGACTCAAAAGAATCCACATAGAAAAATGTACCTCAAAATGCTTCGATGTGTCTCTGCTCTAAACAATATTCCTGTTTTGTTGCTATAAAGGCAAAGATGGAATCAGATCGTCTAATTGTGTCTGTGGGGAAGAAGGCTCCCCAAGAAACCGGCATAAAGGTGAAGAACCACTCCAACTCTCTCTCTCTGGCCCACCGGCGGGACTTTAAGCAGTTGCTGCAGGGAATCACCGGGGAGGGGCCCCTTTGCCTGGTGGACATGAACTTTAAAGAGTTTGCTGGCTTCCAGATCGCCCTGCTCAACAAGGTAGTTTGCTGAAAAGCACGACATACTTTGTGTGCATTGGAAATTTACAGTAAAAACAGGGCAAGTGCAACGTTTGGTGGGTTTTTCTGACTAGATATGCTGATTGTGTTCACAGGATCTAAAACCTCAAGCTTATCGAAATGCCTACGACATCCCGAGACGGAACCTTCTAGATCAACTCACCCGGATGCGCTCCAATTTGCTGCGGACGTCACAAAAACTGATCCGAGGGCAAGACGAAGGTATAAAATCCTACCGATCAGGAAAAAATCTAGAGAAAATGTAACAAAGTTATTTTATTTTTAATTGAATTCTTTCGTCCTGCCCCCTATCCTGATGAAAGCAGCGCTCAAAAGTCAAGTTTTACAATTAATTGCAATCTTAAAATAGTCATTGGTAGTAGGGTCCAGAACCTCAGTTATGTGACCATATCCTGGCTAAGATGTTTTGATAATTGATTTGACTTCTATAGACCTTTTATAAAAAGTTTAGCCAGTTCCCAGTTCCTCCCAAAAATCACAGGATTTTTTTGCCAGAGGACCAAATCCAAGATGGCTGCTGGTGCCATCTTGAAAAATTTACTTTTGAACCAGAGCACCTAGAATCATGTATGAAGACACTTTTTTCGTGTAAGTTGACCACGAATATTACAATTCTGACGTCAGTTCGGCGTTATATCATTTTGACCCAGAAATCCAAGATGGCCGCCATCCAGTAGAGCGAAAATTTAACTTTTGAAAGGAAAGATGTTTTTCAGTGAAAATTATCTATAAAAGACACCATCTAAAGTACATTTTACTTTTTAAACTAATTTAATAATTTATTCTGGTAGATCATGACATTACATTAGTAGAAGACAACTAGATCTGGGTGGAATAAGAGCAGATCTGGGTAAAAGATGGCCAGTGTACCAACCAAGTTATATTTGTTTAAATCTTTGTGTATTTTGCATCATTCTAAAGGTAATGTCATGGGGCAGTGGTGGCCTAAAGCTGGTTCAATCCCCCGGACCGGCAGGATAAATCTGGGTGGGGAAAGTGAAAAGCAGCGCTTGCCCCTCCCTCATTACCACCACTGAGGTGCCCTTGAGCAAGGACCTTAACCCCAACCGTTCTCAGTGGCCAGCAGATCATAGTGTGGTTGTACTGGACAGCTTCCAGGTGTGAATGTGTAACTGTGAGTGTGATCAAGGCCTTCCTGAAAAAGAGAGCATTGCTCTCAGTGAACCTCCCCCTGAATAAATAAAGGTAAAAAAAAAAAAAAGATCTACCAGAATAAATGATCTGGTCTTATACTACCCAGTGCTGGTCATCTTCTTCCCTGATATGGTCTTTTTCTACCCAGATCTAGTTGTCTTCTACTAATGTAATGTCATGATCTACCAGAATAAATGATCAATTATAGTTTAAAAAGTGAAATGTACTTTAGATGGTTTCTATTATAGATTATTTTCACTAAAAAATATCTTTCCGAGGGACCCGGGGGGCAATTTTTTTAATAAAAGGTCTATAGAAGTCAAATCAATCATCAAAACATCTTAGCCAGAGAATGGTCACAGAATTCAGGTTCTGGACTCTACTAAGGTGACTTTGCATTTTACACATATACTATATGCAAAAGAATCTATCTCTTGATCTAAGTTGTATCAGGCAGATCCAATTAAGACTAATTTTCAATGATTTGTCCAAAGGCTGCACTGAGACGTGTGCAGTTGGCAGCAGCCATTAAATGAACATGAATGATACTAAAAAAAAAAAACAATACCAAAAATCTATATCTGTATTATAAAGTATTTTTTGTTAATGCTAATAAGATTTCCTGTGTTTGTTAGACTATCTACACAGTATTCCAGTGGCTCAGATGGGAAACTATCAGGAGTACCTAAAAATGATGCCGTCTCCTTTGAGAGAGATTGACCCCGACCAACCTAAACGCCTGCACACATTTGGGAATCCTTTCAAGCAGGATAAGAAGGTAAAAATATATCCACACAAAATACTGGTCGGTACACTTTACCTATGCACAATGTGGTTTTTAAGAGATATATTCATTCTTTAATGTTGTGTTTTCCCGTATGTTTATCTCAGGGGATGATGATCGATGAGGCGGATGAGTTTGTAGCGGGCCCTCAAAGTAAGAAAAGAGGAATTTCCAACGATTCCAACTCGAGTACCACTATGAAGAGAAGGCGGAGCATGTCCCCGTTACTGCGGCGGTCGCAGACTCCACCAGCTAGCACCAACCATGTGGTGGCGGGAAAGAATGCAGTAGGGGTTCAAGGGCAGCAGAACCCCCTCAAAGCCATCCCACAGCACAAAGGTAAGATTAATGCCTGGTTCAGACTGCACAATATTTTTGTCGGTTACGATGGTCACTATGTCAGATTAGGTGATAGAGAGAGAGAGTCATAAATTCTTGTTGTGACTTGGCCAAGAGACATGACAGACTACACGTCGGTCCCCGACCAATCATCGTTGTCGGTCTTTCACAACGTGCGTGATGTCATCAGGAAGGAAGCCTGATGATAATGGCAGTAGCCTACTCACCGGGTTGCTGAAGTGCCTCTGCTATTTTATGCCAGCTTTTTTATTTTGTTCACTCTGTCGTGATAGTCCCTCGAGGAAACATCAAAAAGGCTGGGGTGATGTTGCCATAGCTCTCCGCAAATCTTTCCTCCATTTCACAATTCCACCTCACAGCACCAACATCATTCTTCTTTCGCTTCGCTATTCTTTACAGTTGTGCGCGCTTGCGCAGCGGATCGCTCTGTGCTCCTGGCCAAAGTCATGGCTGTGACGGAACAAGTTGTGGAAGGCAAAAAAAATCAAACAGACTAGACTTTCTGTCGGTACGTCGTGAGGCATCCCAGACGCGACATCAGTTGTTGTCTACTATGACACACTACACAAGATAAAACGATCGGTTGTTGTGCACGACACTCATTGTTGTTCCCGATCCGAGGAGACACCCTACGATGACCTTGTCAGGCTATAATCGGGCTGATGTCATGGAGTCTAAACCAGCTATAAGATATACCTAGAAGTGATATAACATGAGAGTTATATTGTATGTGCAACTATGAGGATTTGGTTGGAAAATGTTGCACAAATGGCACTGAATAGTACTTTAAAATTGTTATTTGTTGTCCCCACAGAAGTGGACGGCAACAACGTGGTGGTCACTGACAGTAACGGTGACGGGGTTCTTGAGTCTGAGTCTGAGTCTGAGTCTGAGTTGGGGGAGATCTGGCCCGCTGAGATGGACCCTGTAGCAGAGAGCCCATCTCCACTGAGCCTAGAAGAGAAGGCCGGGCTGGGAGCAGCAGATCCAGGAGAGGACATCGACATGACGGAGGAAGATGGGAAGATAGGACTAGTGGAAGATAGTCTAGATGAGCAGCCGCTCGAGGAGAGACACAACTGTGACCGACTGAGTCCACTGAGCCAGCTAGAGGACACTGAAGCTGACCCTGCAGTGCTTGAGACCATATTCATAGCCCCACTAGATGGCAGCCACGCAGAGCTGAGGAGTCAGGTCATCAAGGAGGTCCGCAAACCTGGGCGAAGTGAGTATGAGCCAGTGCAGCATATCACGTTACGTTCATTGTTATTCTAATCTGATAACGTTAGTGTCATATTGAGAACATTCCGCTGTCTCTTCATTACCGTCCGTGTTTCTTCTCAGACTATGATGCAATACTGGGTCTACTGCAGCAGGTGAAAGGACCAGTTAATGTTCAAAGGTACTTCATCCAACATGCAATCAAAGAGGCTGTCAGGTAAGAACAATGACTCATGTTAGACTTAGTAGTATAGGAGTTAAAGCATCACAATAACTCTGTCTGACACAGGACATGCCTGTTAAGACCTGTGTCACTGCAGTCACATCATACTGTAGATTTAGTGTCGGTACAGCTAGGGTTGGTAATCTTAAGAAACTAGCAAGAGTACGCTAGATTAAAACAAATTATCCAAGCAAAAAACTCAGCCCAATGTTGCTGGTAGTTGCAAGTAGCTAGAAGCATTATCTCAAGAAGAAGAAGAAGAAGAAAGGCACTTTATTAAAGAAGTCGCTATATCTTGCGAGAAAGTCAGCAACACTGACAGTCCGTCCTTTCAGGCCTCCCTCCAAAGCCACTCCCCCAAAATGATCATAATGAACGTAAACAACGAACATGGCTATTGTAGCGTTATTACTATTACTGGTTTGTTTAAAGTAGAAGTTTGGAGACATGTTTCAACTTCTTCTCTTTATGCTGTTCCCGTCTACGAGGGACATGAATTGTTTTCCCCCAAAAGGGGGCGTGGTCATGTGAGCCTACTCTGGATGACGTATTGCCGGTTTGATGTATTGCAGTCCTGCGACAGCCACAGATACCAGATTTTTTTTCTCTTTTTTTGTCAGAGCAATTGATTTATTGATTGCTGTAGAAGATTGTAGAAGATTACCAACTCTAACATTAAAGCAGTTTCACCTACATGAATCTCCCCTTGTTTGTTTCTTTGAATCTTGCTTCTTTTATTCCCAGCTTCTTTCTAACTTCCTTTGTCTCTCTGACAGGTTCAAGAAGCGGGTACTGATCCAGCAGCTGGAGGTGTCCCTCGCTGAGTTGGAGGAGAAGCAAGCAGCGTCCTCACAGCTTTCCAATGATCATGGCAGTTAGTGATGAACCACATTTGCTTTGTTACAAGAAAAAGGGAATGAAGCTCCTATTTCGTCGACCGTTTCACCACCATAAAAGAGACGTCCTTGTTGACGAGCCTCAAAAAGACAAATTGAGGAAGTGGAGGGGGGAAAGGACAAATGCACTGATAGCAGATGCTCCCACTGTCCCTGTGCTGTTACATCACATCCTGTTAGAGGCGGAGGGTGAGGGGTTTAACTGGCCTTCAGGACGGATCCACCGAGGATGAGGAAAGAGACTAAGTATAATCCTCTTCATATTGACAGATGCCTTAAACATCCGTATGGCATTGTTCAGTAGACACACACACAGGCACACACTCCGTTAGACAGATACACAATAAGCCATCAGATCCTCAAATGGCCGTGCAAGGGATACACAGGCACATTCCTGATATTGTTATTCTTCTAAAACAGACCTTTCTTCAGCTGGTCTGAAAAGAGTTTGTGAGACTGCAACCATTTTTTTCTATTAGTTATAATATATTGTGCATTCATGTAGATTTATGGCTAACGGGAGGAATCTGGTCCTCCCAGGTTCACCTCATATATCTGCAGAAAAGATGCACTGATGTTTTATTTTTCACCAAACTCATACTGTAATCTAATATTTTCCTCACCATATCAGCTGATACGGATATGCATTATTATTAGGGGTGGGCGATATGGATAAAATCTATGAGCGTATATATATAGTTTATGTTGATGTATCGTCAATTTTCAGGAAATTCATTTGAGAAAGATTAAATACCCAGATGTTAATTTTTGGCTAATCCAGTCGATAAAATACCTGACTGTATATTTTGTCATATCGCCCATCCCTAACTTGCATTTTTCAGTCTGATAGGCTAAAAAAAAACTGATTAACCTGATTAATTGGGTTTTAAATTTGGGTCCATTTTGTTACTAATTTGACAGATGTATCGACGAAACTCCTGGAAACAAACTTCACACGCTAGTGCTTTTTAAAGCTGAAATGGATGGACACCAACAGTATATAGATGAATCAGTGTTTTGGACTGGACATGGACCATGAGATACTTGAGCATTATAAACCTGTTACCTGCCATTACAGCAATAGAACATGAGTTCAGTGAATGCAGCTGTTGGTTTCCGTTAAGAGTTTACTCCTCCAACCCCCCCCCCCCCAACACACACACACACACAGTCTAGTAATTCTTCCTCCACAAACACTCCATTGATTCCCAGAATTACTTCTTTATTCGAAGGAATTCTGCATCTGTCCAGGCTCAGTCCCCTGTTGTGGATTTTAACAGCTGGTAATCTGCCCTCTGCCGCTTTTTACATAAACCCAAGTTAGCGCTCCTTTGTTTTCCTTGTTTTTATGACAGATGTACACTACTTTTTAATGTTCATAAGGAATATAGATTATTTTTGTGAATTTGTTTATTTCAGAGTATAAGAAATATTTTGAATGAAATGTTTAAAGCCAATTTTGTAAACTGTTAAATACATATATAAAACGGAAAGTTTTATGAACCTACTCTTTTTTTTAAAAAACAAAAAATAAACCAGTTACAATGGTATCTCCAGTTGTGTTTGTATTTTACTTTTAAGTTACTTCTAATAGCCTACAATGCCAAAAGAATTGTACATTTTGCATGTATCTGAATCATTTCAGAGGCCTAAATAGATCAAATTATTCAGAAATTCATGAGAAAAAAGCAAAACAAAGACTAAAGTCTGAAATAATAAACATTTTGTGTAGCAGAAATGTTTTACTTCTGCTTTTCTAACTTGTTTATCAAGCAACAAAAAGAAAAGGGGGTTTTCCAAAATATTCAGCATAAAAGAAAAGAAACAAACTAGAAAGTTCCCTTTTAATGAAGGCAACAATTTCAGCTGTGATCTAACATGTATTTCATCTGATTGATCAATAAATCCAACAAACAGCCAATATTATTTTTTGTTTGGAACCAACCTTACCTCAAATGTGACGAGACACTTTGTGCTAGATAAATGTAAGTTAGAACTTCTCCATCTGGTGCAGCTTCTTTGACAACTCAGACTAAAAGCTCAGCTTCTACTGCCACCTAGAGGCCAACATGAACAACTGATCAGGTAGAAATTTGTGATGCAGCGGTCCAGCAACAAGGTCACAGGCACATCTCTGCATTGTCGTTACAGAATTACTTTAAGAACTTTCCCTCCCATGTTCAAAAGACTTCAATCTGTGATAGCATTAGCATTTGTTACCAATTTCTCCACACTGATTAAGCAGGATGGCAGGACTGTAGCACTGATGCCTTCCTGTTTTCAGTCTTTAACAGCCCCTACAGCTTGCAGCTGAGATCTGATCCCTTTTGTCTGGCCAAAGCAACATTCCAGCCTCTGAATATGATATAATGCAACAAAAAAATAGACTCCGACATCTTGTAAAATCAGTAAGCCTTTTATTAAATTAAAAACATCTGTTTAATCTTAACAAAATGTAAAATGAAGGAAAAACAAACATCACCCAAATGAATGTACCATCACGTTCTAGTTCGCCTTAGTGTTCACAGTATCAGTGGAACGGCTGTCTAACGTTTTCTGCTCTCACATCTCACCTCGAGTTGATTTCCTGTGGCATGAAGCAAACCTCTTTAATGCATACAGGATGTACAGATGAGCCTTTATGCTTCCAGGAAACCATCAAGGAAATCAAAGCTCCACAGTGCGATGTGACAAAACTCATTTCAGTTCACAAACTTTTGCCCTGACAGTTGCTGAGGACTGATGTGAGGTTGAAATGAAACAGTAACGAAAAACAGGCGTTTTTATGCCCCTCATATAAAGGATATACAAAGGACAGCAATATCCCAATTCAGTTCAGAAGGGACAGACAGGGCAGATGTCTCTGTATCTTAAGACTCCAAAGCGATTACATACTGTATATACAAACAAATCGGCTTGAAAAAATTGAAGGGTTGGCACAGTCAGTGTGGAATATGGTGGTGACCACTTTTATGGACAGAGATGTATGTTTGGACAGCATATTAGTTTATGTACAAATACAAATTAAAGTAGAGGAAGGTGACTTCTCACTTTGCCTCCTCTGTCTAACAAAAACAAATCTTATCTGACGTTGATGTTGTTACAGGCAGGAAAGGCCAGTCTCAGTGCAAATGCTCCAGCTTGCGTAGCCGTATGGGGTTGGGAAGAGCTTGCTGGTTGCGTACAGAGGTGGGCTCCTCCTCCGGCGAGCGGAATAGCACCCGACCCCGGTGATTGAAAAGGTAAAAGGATGGGTGGTTCCTCAGTGTATCAAATGTTCTGGGGGAAAAAAAAGCATAAAGTTATGATAAGACTGGCACTGTACAAATATGTTTCTGCTTTCAAAGAGACAAACGGTGAGTTGTGCACATGTTGGACACCTACTGTAGCAGATGCACTGCCATAATCATCTTGTAATTGTGTCCACATGCGTTCTTGGTGGGAAAATTATGATATGAAAAAGCGAGGGAGTCCATGGCATACAATCATTAAAAGTTCAGGCATGAATATAAATAATTAAGCACTGCTTTAAACAGAACACTAGCACAATATTGTAGATGATCCAGTGCTGAAAAAACGCTTAGTTGATTGACAATTGACAATAAAGCAAAAATATCAAACATTTTTGGGTTCCAGCTTCTCAATCGTGAGAATCTGCTACTTTCCTTTGTTATGTATAATTGCATATTGAACATCTTTGGACCGTTAGTTGGACAAAGCAAGCCATTTGAATTGTGATGGACATTTATCACTATTTCCTGATATTTCAAAGAATAAACAATTGAAAAAAGAAAGAACTTTTTTCCCCCCCAGTTTTATTACTACAATTGGACTCATGATGTGCAAACAGACGTGCCTAAACTACCATCACATCATGTAGTGATGCAGTTATTACTCTCAAAATGCACATAAAACAGCTTTAAGGAGCCAAATAATTTTGTTAGATTAACATTATATGATAACTTAAATGATTTTGGCAGATAGAAAAGGTGATGAATTCTAAAACTCGGTAGTTAAACCATTTGTTCTTAAAAGAAAAAAAATGTACAATCTTTAAAGAGGGCTTATTGTTTTCCTGTCCTTTGTTGGAATGTTTCTCTTCAGTGCACTCATATTATATTATTATTTTTCCCAACTGCCATAAACCTCCTGAACTCTGACGTCTCCTCTGTCTGAGTTGAACACGTGCAATGTAAATGTACAATAACACGTTGGTCACTTTTGTGTCACTTTTGCAATGTAAATACAGGTAAAGCCACTGTTACGGATATGTGTAATAACATGCTGATCACTCTGTGCAATAATTATCTGATGCTGTGCAATAATTATATAATTATCTGACGGACACTTTGTGCAATAATCTGGCAAAACTGTCATCTCATCAATATACATATTGTATTTTTATATTTTATACTGTATTATCTTTTATATTTTGTATATTTATATTGAACTATCTCTATTTTTTATTGTATTATCTTTTCATTAGCACCCATGGGATTGTCACAATCTAATTTCGTTGTACTACACAATGACAATAAAGGGCTTGAATCTTGAATCTAAAGTGCTATTTACATTATGGTTGAAGATGTACAAAAAGACACTCTTATGGTGTATGATGTTAAGTGCATTTGGTCTTCACAACATATTGGCCACAAAAAAAAAAAAACAGCAACTCAGGGAGGTTCAGTGTGTGTCTGTGGGAATTGATTCAGAGTAATGTTACTATAAATGCAGGTCGAGGTGGTGAGCATTACTTCCCCTGTGGCAGAGGACACAAACAAGCACATTATCAAGGGAGGAATTGGTGCTGCTACTCAACTTACTTGTTTTTGAGCTCTGAGGAGGCGTCCATGTCTTTGAACTCTCCAGCAATGTGAACAATACCATAACAGGTCATCACAAACGATAATAAGGTCTGTAATACAATCTGCAAAAAAATAAAGATAATGATGAAAATGACATTGGCACATCTTTGGGGTTTGTTTTGTAACAAAAACATTTGCAGAACGTAACTAGTAGTTAGGTAATCATTTCATTGAATAAGTGCTTTTAGAACAAGGCATTAAAATCTCTGCAGATTCCATTGTAGGTGAGCCTATAAACTTCACATTAAGCGTTTATATGTTATCTCTGTTAAAGTGCACAAGAAGGGACAGTTTTGAGCTTGTGGACCAAAGTCAGATTTGTCTGCAGTAATTTGTGCATCAGGTTTGAACCTGAATTTTGGAGCAAGGCACATCTGTGGATGAAAAAGTGCATTGGCTCTTCGTCTGCTTTAGAATACATTGGATTAAAAGTGCATTTTAAATTGATTCATTGTGCAAAGTGCACAGTTCAAAATAACAAGGACCACTTTTATAACTTTAGAAAAAACTCATATGAGGCTTCCATTAATGCTGGTACATGCCAACTGTACCAGTTTGAAATATTCATGTCACTCACATCAATGGGTAGTGTCTCGTTCTCCTTCTCTGTGAGGCGCATGTATGATCGATCTGATGGGAGAAATATATATATTACACAGTAATTAACACCATTATCCACCATCATAACTTATTTCAAATGAACCAAACAATTCATACACGACCCGAACCGTAACTAGTGAACCGAACGGTTCGGATTTTTTACCTGAACCGTTCCATCCCTACTATATAGTCATGCCAGTAGTCCTACATCCTGAATAGGTGTTGCTGCATAGGTTTAACCAGAACAGTAGTATAAGTCCATATTCCATAAATCCATAAGTCCACTGTGGGTTCAGTTGATGGGAGTCAATTATGATCATTACTTAGAATACATTCAGTCTGAGTGTTAACAAAGTCCACATGCTTTGGTAATAATGGAGGAGAAGAGTAAACATTTTCTCTGTAATACATAGTTAATAGGGCTCATCACATCTGATAATAGTCACTGAATCAGAAATTTCATTGAGCTGCAATTTATCAATCCTTGAATGTGACATTTAATCTGAATAACTGGCTGAAGGTACTGTGGGTCATAACTGACCCATAACAACTGGAAAATTGAATGGCATTACTTTTTCATGCCCTGAGGAGATACTTTGGCTGGCACCTATTGTGCAAATAAAGCCTCTGCATGTTCCCTGTCCCTGTTACAGGGCATTAAAGGGACTTTTAATTTATATAGATATGTTTACCAATAACATGACAGCCTTTTTGCAGTCCGTCCATCGTGTTAAAGCATAAAGAACACTAAACTCGACTCTCCTGGTGTACACAGTGGTGTTTGTTGGCTGTGGTCATTATCAGTAATGAACACCATTAACACTGTGGCAGAGGATGCTGAGCAGCTAACACGGATTGATCAGCAAGAGACCATCTTCAATATGCAGCATTATGTTGGTCACACTAGTTGTAATGGTTGTGATATTTCAACATTAACTGCAGATGAAGATGTCAGTGTTTCACCTCTCTGCGAGTGATGAGCGTTGCTAAGCTGCGTTAGCTTCTAGTTAGCTTCTAGTTAGCTTCTAGTTAGCTCTCCGTTA